>JAOUZG010022412.1:427083-446327 GCA_026289955.1 Argiope argentata
ATATATATATATATATATATATATATATATATATATATATATATAAAATTTAAAACTTTCATTTTCAATTTTTCTTGCTGGCAATCAAATTTTAGGAGATTGATCGATTTTGAGATGAAATAATCCCTTCTTTTTCTAAATATCTACGCATGCGTAATCTGATAGTCTCGTGACTGTTTCAAAGTAGTTTAAATTTGTTAATGACTTAAATTAATTAAAACAATTCGTAAGAATTCGGAGAATAAATATTTTGGAAATCAAGTTGTAACTTTAGTTGGCGATAAATCACCAAATGTGACAACCTTCTGCATTATTTTCTAATAATCCTAAAAACGAAAACTTGATGCCTTGAAAGCTTCAAATTTCCTATTTGTTTCTCGTGCATTTTGAGGCTTCAAATATCTCAAACCAAAACCCAATTATGTCCTCACATGATAAAACAGTAAATTTTTATAAATTTAATAAACTGATACTGATTGTTTCATTACCCTTAGACAACTGATTTTCAATGATTCTATCCCTCAAAGGGTTAGGAAGCATTTACTTGAGTGATAAGTGTAAACACCTTTTCCTTTCATCTTTCCTCTCACCCCTATTATGTCTCATTAAATCCATTCTAACACATGCGCAAAAGCGCAGATGTTAGATTAGAATCCGTCGGCAAACAATACACATAATTTCTTTTCTCTTACAGATTTCTGCAGCACTGTTTATCACACATTCACACAATGTGTCATCTTCTTTTTATGCTCGCTGTTCCAGAAAAGACATTTTATAATCAGCATAAAAAAGAGGTAAAAAAATCCATTGAGTTTTGGTAGAAAAATATCATAATAAATATGTAGGCATTTTCAGTCATGGAATACAATCTACAAGAACATTAGCCCCTTAACCGGTTTGCCCGTACGCCGTACGTGCATCAATTTATCGAATTTTGGTAGTTGTAAACAAAAAATAAATCATTCATAACAATTATAATTCAATAGTAAAATGGCTTCGAATACGTAGATAAACCACGTATTCCGTGGATTTCTATTTGAATCAAAATAATAAAATATTCCCAAAATAGAAGGTGTCATCTTATTAGATAGTAAGGAAAATAAACCGGTTGAGGAGTCAATAGACACAAACTTCTTGTTGGAATTAGTAGACTTTAATCTCATCGTAAACGATGAAGTGTTTGAGATGTGCTTTCGAATTACTCAATTTAGACATTAATATGCAAAAAAGTGAAAACATTGAATAATTTAGAACACGAAAGTTACAGAGAAAAATGTTAATATTTCAAAAGCCCCTTATATAATTAAAAGATAAAAACTAACAAGTAAATTTGAAGGTCAAGGGCTTAATAAAATTTGGTAAATTTTATATATATATATATATATATATGATCTATTCAAAATGTTCTTCACGTAAATGAATGCATTCTAAAGTGAAAAGAGTTCATTCAAAGGATCCATGGTTTTGAGTTAAAATGAGATAACGAGGAGGACATTAAAGTGGGAACTGCATCTTTCGGAACTCGGCTAAGTTAACATGATCTCGATATCCCATTTAATACTGTCTAGTCTCGTATAAATGGCATACCTCTCATAGAATTCTCTTCAAAATTCTTACGACCAAGTCACCACCGATAATTTAAACATAGCTAACGGATATCTGGAAAGGTACTTTTGGAACCGAAGTTAACATCCAGAGACTTCTGCTCTCGAAACCAAACCCTTACAAAAAAAGCCAAGCATTTCTTCATAGTGAATGCTTTTCCCGCAAGTTGCTTGATGAATAGAAGCCTCTTCTTAAAGCTTTCTAATCTCGAAGTAAAGGACTTATCTCCAAGCTACTGCTGATAGTTTCGTTTAAAGAATGGCTTTCTAAAAAGATCATGGAAGAGTTAGTGTCCACTCCAACAGTTTTCTGATCTCGAAGCCAATATCTTTCCAACATACCACCGTAGATGATTGTTAGCATTTAGCTAACAAGCCATTTCAATGTACTTTTTAGTACATTGAATGCTAGCTAAATGCTTGCGAAATGGAAGCCTATTCTCATAGCCTTCTGGTCTCGTAGACAAGAACTTTCCACCAAGATACAACTCATCATTTTTCTTAGTGAATGACTTTCTGAGAAAACACTTGTGGAATCGAATTCCATTCCTAGGCCCTCTGGTCTTGAAGCCAAGACATTACACCTAAGCTTCTTGAATGGCTTTCTAGAAAGATGCTTGTGGGATAAAAATTCACTTCTAGAAACATCTGCTTTCAAAGACAAAACCTTACCACAAAGACTCTGCTTATCACTATCGTAAAGCGAATGGCATTCTGAAAAGATTATTATGCAATCAATGTGCATTCCTATAGTCTTCTGATTTCGAAGACAAGAACCTACCACCAAGGCACTGCTTATAGTTTCCACATAGTGAAAGGCTTTCTAAAAACATGCTGGAAGAATTGGTGTCAATTCCTACAGCTTTCAGATCACGAAGCCAATATCTTTTCATCTGAATATCGTTGATGATTTCCACATATTGAAATGGATTTCTAGAAAGATGCTTGCATAGGTTCATTCTCAGAGTGATCTGGTCTTGAGGTCATAATTACCACAGGCCCACTGACTATTTTCGCATATTAAATGACTTTCTAAAATGTGATTTCAGAATCGGAAACAATTCCTAGAGTGCGTCTTATCTCAAAGACAAGACTTTATCGCCAAATCCCCACTGTTCCATTTTTGTGCAATGAATGGTTTTCATATACTATATTTTATACTGAATGGCTTTCTAAACAGATATTGGTGGAATGGAAAACAAATCTTGAAGCCTTCCCTAACTAAAATCATGACCTTACCATTTTTTTAACTGCTCTCATATTCATGCATAGAGATATTGTTCTTAAAAAGATGATCATGAAATAGAATTTCAATACTAGAGTCTTCTCGTCTCGAAGCCAAGAACTTAACACCAAGCCAGTGCTGATCATTATCATTTAGTGAATGTCGATATATGAAAAGGTTTTTGGAATCGAACTTCATGCCTAGTTTCTTCTAGTCTTAAAACCACGAACTTACCACCAAAACACCGATTACCCTTTTTTCATTGCGAACGGCTTTCAAGAAAGATGCTCGCTTAACTGAAGTATAATCCTAAAGTCCTTTGCTTTCGAAGCTAAAATCTTAAGATCAAACCACCACTAATGATTTCCGCATAGGAAATGACTTTCTGGAAAGATGCTTGCAAAATCGAAGTTCATTCCTACTGTCTTCTTTCTAAAGCCAATATTCTATATTAGATCCCTTATGTCCTATTTTTGCAGAGTGAATGGTGTTCGTCCACTATATTAGATAGTGAATGGTCTTCTAGAAAATTATTGATGAAATCGGAGACCAATCCTAAAATGTTAGGTTTGAAAAACTAAGACCTTATCATTATGGTAAAGATATTCTACTCCTGCATTATGAATGGTTTTCTAGAATGATGCTAGTGAAATAGAAGTTCAATTCTGTGTGTTGTGTTGTGACTAATGACACTTATCATGGACAAGCCCTCCGCTGATACAGCAGCAGATTTAAGCCGAAAGGAGCGTCTCTTGTTTTTGAGTAGAGCCAACTAGGGCCAAGAGTAGGACTTAGCTGCACACTCATCAGATTCGCTTGCACAATCCCTTTTTACAGGGGGGCACAGTCACACATCTCACAGATAGCACACTGTAGAGCAACCATCCTCGAACAGGGACTCGAACCCGCGACTCCAAGAACACGAGGAAGACGCGCTACCTCTTTGCCAGCAAGCCGGCCCTTATCATTATAACAATGCTATTCTACTCCTGCATTATAAATAGTTATCTAGAATAATGCTAGTGGAATAAAAGTTCAATTCTAAAAGACAAGGATAAATTTTGAAAATTAAGTTGCCTATTTATACAAGATAATTTATTTTATATTAACGACTAATCTGTCAATTTTATTTATTATATTTTGTTGAGAAGTATCAAAAACTAGATAGCAAAAGGTTGACTAATGAATCATATAAAGCAAATGAGTAGGAATGCCTATTTCTTGGTATAACTCTTTTAGGGATATACAATGCTTGCTTATCAAATCAATACAATCCTTACAATCATATAGGAAATCATATATAGTAATGACAGGTTCCGACGTTGAGCTCAAAATGGATAACTATCACCCAAATGAACATTTTGATACAAATTAAAAATTTATGAAACTAATAAATCAACAATGATTATTTCAAGAAATTAAATCATAGAAAAGCAATGTATAGTACTAAAGATTAAATTTCAGATAACCAAAATAGATGTGGTTCAAATCGACTCACCTAGACAAGTTCTAAATACATCAGGCATCTCAAAAATGAACTGAAATGAGATAAAAACATAAATAGTAAATATAGTATCATTCATCTGGCAACATGAATTTTGTTGGAGATAAATATATCCTAAAGGTTCAGAAGTTTTTATTTTTCAAACATCATCATCATGGATTTTACCAGCGGACATAAAAATCGTTTTAGTTCGAATATGCATTACAATTACTTTTCAGGGAATGGCTTCAACTTGGGGCAAGATATTTATTCTTTTTCTGCCAAATCCTCCGAAAATGATTTGTGCCCTTCCAACTACCATAACAAAATGCCTCCCCAGTGTTTCGAAGATGATGAAGGGAAGGGCTTCCGCTCATGCCCATTGCCCACCCCTAGAAGGAGATTCGATAATAATCAAGTCCCCTCTCCTGTGGTTGATGATTTTCCCGATAATAAACTTGATTTCAAAGGTATTGATGTGGTTCCTGAAGAGACTTTGGATATACTTGTAACGGGACCCCCACATTGTGGTAAGACTCGAATCGTGGAGGCTCTCGCCAAAAGCAAGTTGCAAATACACGCAGATGGTGGCCCCCATCTTATTTTCAGCCAATCTTTCGCCATGCTTGGCATGAAAGTCAACGCCAACGTATGGTACATGAAAAACCCAAAGGACTGCACCAAGTCACTAAAGGATGAATTTCCTGATAAGAACTTCGCCATAATCTTGGTCTACGATGTAACTGTTCCAAAAACGCTTTTTGATGTGCGCGAGTATATCCTGGGTTTCAAGCGAGTTTTTGGTGTCAACGTACCCATAATTCTTGTAGGAAATAAGACAGACATGAGAGCGTTGATTACCAATGAACTCAGTATGTTGGACTGGGGTCTTCTTGCATACAGTGATGGGCAGCAAGTGAAAAATGAATTTAAATTGGCCGATTTCGTGGAATGCACAGGGGAGGCTGGTCATGGAATGGGTGATCTGCTCTTCAAGGTTTCAACTGTTGTATTGGGAAATTATTTTAAATTTTAGTCTGGTATAAACTAGCTTCAAAGGTTAGAGAAGATATGTTTTTAATAGGATAACATGAGATTTTATTTTTAAAAAAATTACTATCTATTTCGAATGTAATCGAAGTAAAAAAAGCTGCAAAAAAATCTTCAAGCTTCGACATGGTTTATCGTTTTTAAGAATGTAATAATAATGGTGAATAGTTACAGATAACGTTTTATTAATATGCTGCAATGTATATTTAAATGTTTTTTTTAAAATTGTCAAAAGCTTTTAAGGACGTGTTTATTTCTGTTTACTAATTACAGTTCTGCAAAGTTTTAATGTGATAAATAATTTGTTTGTTTTGAAATTTATTTTGTTTACATAAATATAAAATCTATAGGGTTATTTAAATTACTGTTTTTATTATAAGAACCTTATTTCATGCTTTACGAGTGAATTGTAGCAATTATTTGATCTTCTATAAATAAAAATGGGTTTTATATTAAATGTTTTTTTATTCTTTAAGCTTGGTTTTACAAAGCATTCTTTTATTTACATGAACTCGAGAATTTTTCTTTTTTAAAATAGGCTTTTCAATAAAAATAATTGTGGATTAGTTATCTTAAGTTGACCAGAGATCTTTACAATGACTTTTTGCAACTGTCACCTTAACAATTTAAAATTTTACAAGCATTAAGAGTAACACTATCGGTGAGGACAACAAAACTTTCAAGTATTCATTTATTTATGAGTTAGGGGGATTAATATAATACAATATTACCGATGAATAACTCGAATGAAAAATGCTCCATGCGCTCCAAATTTGTTCGAAAGCGCTCCAATTTTTATTACTTACTCTAACCCTTTTGAAACAAAAGTTGGCATTAATCTTTAAATTTGAGTACGAAATATCAAAATCAAACAATATAATAACTTAAAACTGCTGTTTTTTTTTAAAAAAAAAGTTTAAGTAGTTTTGAGTTATTATATTGGCTAATTTTGATATTTCGTACGCAAACTTAAAGATTAATACCAATTTTTGTTTCAAAAGCGTTAGAGTAAATAATACAAATTGGAGGTTTTTAGAACAAATTTGGAGCATCTGGAACATTTTGCATCAACGTTGTTTATTGCTAATATCTTGTATTAACCCTCCTAACTCATAAATAAGTTAATATAATGCGTTAAAATTTTGTGTGTTATCTCCTATAGTGTTACTCTTAATGCATGTAAAATTTCAAATTGCTTAGGTGAAGATTGCAAAAAATCATTGTTAAGGTCCCTGATCGCCTTAAGTTTCATACGTTTTCGAATCAACTTTAAATTGTTGTCCTTGAATTGTAAACTTGCAATCGAAAGAAGTTTTAGCATGGTAATAGTTAAACTTACTCTGTGCCATTTTTGTCTTGTCCACGATATCCGATTAATTTTATATTAAATAATCATATCTGTATGAAGTGGCGATAAAATCGCATTATTTTCCGATCACCTGATTAAAACTGATTTTTTGAATGCCTATCGTCAATTAACAACGGCTAACGCAACCTGATAGAGGAGTTATATTGCGAGTCAATAGTAATTGATATTTTACTATGATGAATAGTACAAATACAATCGTCGATTATATAGAACTACTGTGCTATCCAAATTGTAGCACTATAATAAAAGATCCACGACTGTTAAGAGTATAATTAAGTAGGTAAAAATAACAACATTTGCCCGAAATTTCATTTGTCAAATTTGGTGTTTGAATAGCTAATGCTCCTCCATTGTCGATGAAACATAAAATAATTTGAACCAATGAGAATACTACTTTCATATAAAGTTGACCTATGAGTAATACCTTTTTAAAAACCGATTCATAAAAAAATCAGACTTTCACTTTTCTCACTTAATATAGTCAAGACGATTATTTAACATGTTAAGTGTCATTTGTCAACGCCGATATAATAGGTACTAAATGACAGTATACAGTCAATTAATGATAATTGGCATGGTCCTAAGCAAGATAAATTATTTTCTTACCCATTTAAAAATATTCTCCAGTAGCCATTCTATAGTTATAACGAGCTTTTCTAGTTAGACTGCCTCATTAAGTTCCAACTAATAGTTCACACTTTCCCTATATATATATCTTGTTCAAATTTTCAACCTTAGATAAAATTCATCCTTCATTCATCTTTTTATCATTCATTCATTCTTTTTATTCATCCATCAAGTTCAAATAAAGTGTCTTAAACTTAAAGCGGATGATATCTGGTGTTAATACCATTTTTTTAAATACTAATTCATTAATCAAACCTAATTAGTTTTTATTACTTTAAATACAGTTTTAGAAGTTTTTAATGAAAATTTAAACCAACAGGAAGTAGCTCAATCGGTAAAATGCGGGGATTTCAGTATTTTTTGCATGAATATGAAGAATGCGAGACCAGTTCTGGCGAAAATCGATCATTTTTTGATAAATTCTCTATATTAATTGTAATTATTTAATAAAAATGAATAAATTAAATTTAATTAATAATTATTAAATTAAATTTTTATTTCTTTCCCTAAATGGGAATTTATTAAAAAAATTTATGTATTACTTGTTTTTTGGTCAACACGCTAAAAGATATATCAATAATCGATGATTGACTTTTTTTCGTCATTGTACTATATCAATGACTGTTGACAGGCGATACAATTTTCTTTTAAGCAGCGTTAGTCCTTGTTAAATGACAATATATATTTAAACATTACTTTTTAATAAATTTCGGTCTAGAGATCATAAAATAATACACCTAAATGAAAACATTTTTGTCATAACTTTGCACAGATCTCTGGTTGATAGAATGTCAAAGAAGTCGCATAATGCGAACTTCATAAAAAGGAAGACAAAATACAATTGGCAGTTTTTCATGTGAAACATCATTTCCTAGGCAAATTTAGAAAAAAAGAGCAAAAAAAAAGTTAAAGTATTTATATTTTTTCAAAGCTGCCATGCAGAATTTACCACTGTCTCGTTTCATAAAACAACTTTTTTTAAAATTTTCATAGTTTTAAGAATTTTATTTCTATTTTAAATGAGATGATGTATACTTTTTTATCCGAATTTTCGTATTCCAAGTGGCAGTTAAATTTATCTTTTTAATCGGACATTTATATCTTTGAAATACGATTGTTTTTATCGATGATATTCGCAAGGACCTAAATAAAACTTCTCCGATTGCAAGCAGTGGGTAGCGCTTTAAAGCAGAAACAATGTTAATTCTTTAATTTTCCTTATTTTTTCTAAATTATTTGATTGTTAAATTCCCTTATCTAATTTAAAAAAGCTTTACAGTTTTAAAATTTTTGGTAAATTTAATCAACAAATAAAGAATACTGATAAATTGAATACCTCAATGCAAAGAACGGAAGTGGTATATTCGGAAATTTCTCGCATACCCTCTAATAAATGATGCCCTTATGTCCCTTCCCCTACATAGATATTGATTAAGACGATGAGTCGTAGATATTGTATTGAATCAATTGCAGATATTGAGTAAGGCAATGGATACCAAGATTGCTCATATATTTATTTCCCAACTTGAGAATTGTGGGTTTCTTAGTATATTTGCAAAAACCAGTAATTATGTGTTAAATGGTGCCCTTGGCGAGCAATAGATATTAAGATTAAATTTTGGCGTGAATCTAGCCAAAGATTACGGAGTTTTTTTTAACGAATAATCTTTGCCGTTCAGTTAATACACATACATCGAAACACAAGAGAGAATATATATTTTAAACACCTTTTTCTGCCGACGCATTGGCAAAGCGGTAGCGTTTCTTTCCCGTGATATGGGCGTCCTGGGTTCGAATACCGATTCAAGCACGGTTGTTCTCCTTCTGTTCTGTCTTTAATTTCTGGTTATAATGCGTTGTGCACTTAATTCTATAAAGACCCGTGTGATAATGGTGCATGCGTTTCTAAATGTGCAATTAAAAAAACTTTTCTCTAACTGATGAAAACAAATCTTCTTTACTTATAATAAAGCACAATGTGTGTGTGCGTGTGTGTTGGCGCTGTACAGGCCAGACCGTTCGACCTACAGCTACCAAATTTCTTATGTGTATACCTTGGGTGCCGGAAATGTGCACCTCTGAGCCCTTTTTTGAATTAAAATTTTAATTAATTAAAAAATAAGACAAATGTTGAAGTTTTTTCGCTATTTCCGAAAATATTACAGCACAGAATTGATTTTTGCATCACAATAAAGCTCAAAAAATTAGCTTTTCAATGATACTGATGTTTTGAACTATAAATTAAAATTCTATTTTTGATGAATTTTTAAACATTTAATTTAATCGTATTTTTTTCAACAATTTATTTCACATAAGATAAAAATAAAATTTTATCTTCTCGAGGATCTCAAAAAAAAAAAAAAAAAAAAAAAATCAGCTTTTAATAAAATGTTGCCATCACATTTTCAGAAGTTCTGATTAAAACAAAGTTAATTACTACCAAAAAGAAAACTGAAAAATATAATTTTCATCACGTGATAATGTGAAATGAAATAGATAGGAAGTGTGATATTTTTTAAACAATAAATGGAAGATATATATTTTCTTGATTGTTTGCAATATCAAAATTAACAATTCCATTAAAGAATTAAAATAAATAAAAATACAAAATAAAAATACATTGCGAAATTGCGAGTTAAAATTGAAAAAGAATTTTTAGAAAAGCACTAAACGATAATCTTCTGAGAGCGAGATTAATTATTTAAAAGCAAGATATCTTAAACGAACTTCAAGAAGACATCATTTTAAAGAATCGACGAACAAAAAGCAATGATATTAAGTTGAAGTAAATATTTTTGCATTCGTGTTTTTTTTTTTAAATTTTAAAACAATAAGACATGTTTTGAATTGTTACTTTTACTTATGTGAAGAAGATATATTGTGCAAAGCAAGGAATTCGCCTTCGTGATTGTAATTTTTCTCCGCATTTTAAGGAATCATGCGAAATAAAAACGCATCTGCTTTCAACGAAGCATACGTAATATTAAAGCTATACTGGTAAAAGCAAGTCAGCCATTTGTAAACGCATCTTCCTTCAAACAAGCGCACGTAATAATTAACAATGCGAAATTCGTAAAAGTATATTAAATATTTTTTACCCGCATATATCGGAGACATCAAAACTTTCTAACCAAAACAATATTATGGTCTCAAATGAGAAAAAATAAATCAACTATCATTGCAAATTAAACGTATTAAAATGTCATTTTCGGAATGTGTCTGCATTAAATGAAACAAATATGAAACATGATATCTTTAGAAAATAAATGGATGGAAAAGTTTTCCATGATATTTTATAATACATATATTACTAATCCAATTAAACAACTTTATTTATGGCAAATACGGCTTAACATCTACAAGGCATCTTCTGTAATAGGAGACCAACATCGAATTTGTTGACTTTTTGTGATAGGCATACATCTCTTAACAAATGGTCTAAGTGAAATATATAATTATAGATTTAGGGAAAAAATGCTGATGAATTACGACTTTTAAATTTTTACATATATCATCTGTTCTGTGAATCATATTTAACAAAATATTCCAGAGACAATAAGTCCTTAAAATAAAAAAAAATGGCACTCCAATCAACTAAATCAATCATCAAAGATGATTGATTTATGAAATTTTCAATGTAGCTATTCGATAAAAACTGGCGATTTTAGATCACTTCATATAGAACTCAAAGAAGACAATCAGCATTACTCTAGAATAGTTGGTCTAGGTTATGAAAATGATGATTGTTCTAAACTTGAAATATTCAGAACTAAATAAATCAGCCAGATTCGATAACAGAAGATAGAAATGTTTATTTATTTAGAAGTTGAAATACTAAGAATATTTTACAAATATGAATCTATAAGACCAAAGGAATTCAAATCATAATTTTTTTGAAATAAATTTATAAACCTAAAAAATTTTTATTGTTGAGAGCATTTATATGCATCTAAAAATAAAATTAAAAACTGAATGCTTCATTTAATCTGTGAAATGTTTGCTGAATAATTCCTTAAGAACTTATTCAAAATATATAATTCTTCAATTTCTGTAGTGAACATAAAACTTCAACGTCGGAATACTCTGCTTTCGGTTCTTATAAGGTGTCTTTATTTAAATAAGTGTCTTATAAGTGTGTCTTTATTTAAAGACACGCTTAGATTGAGTAAATGGGTCTTTATATGAATTGAAGTTTCATCATTTCAGCTTTAATTTAAAAGTGAATTTTACGTGCTCTGATAGAAAATCAGAGAGAGATGCAGCGTTCAAAGATCAGGACTGCTTAAGGCCTGCATAATAGTATAAATGAATTATATGAAGCTTAAAAATATATTTATGAAAAACTTATTATGAGACCAAGTCTTATATATAAAAAAATTTATTGAACCCTTTAGTTGGCATTAATATTTGCGAACCGACTGTTCGCCAAAGGCGGCTACTTTGAAATAAATTTAGTTTTAACCATAAGATCATGTATATAATTTTATTTATTTAAGTCACTGTCTTTTTTACTTATGGCATTTACCTGCATGCAAAAGTACAGACCAATAGACGGTTAATTTTTTGAAATTCATTTATGTCAAAATATGTTAAGAATTTACTCTAAAAATACTAAAACTGAAACCAAATTTCTTTTGCCTAAATTATTACTTGTTTAAATTATAGACTTTAAATGCATGCAAATATACTGACCGACAGATGGTAAATCTGTTGACAGAATTATTTTAAAATTCCATACATTTCTACCTATTAGATTCTAAATCTGTGTACAAAATTGTATTCATGTATTTCTTTTCATTTTGTTATTATTAATTTATTATTATAATAACAGAAGACTTCCTTTGAATTGATGTTGTTAAAAATTTGATAGAAATTTAAGTATTTGGTTGAAGTACATGCATCAAATTTCCTCAGTCTAGCTCAAGGAATTCACATACTATGAAAATTAACCCTTCATGGGTTGACCATCAAGTCATTATCTATTGCATCCCACGGTTGTTGTTTTTTCTGTTCAGAATATTTAGTTTTGCGATTACATATTTATATTATATTACATTAATATAGTGTGATATATAGTATCAGCTCACTTTGTTTGAAAAATGTTTGAAATTATTTCTAAACACCATATCCGAATAGAGATTTTAAAAAAATTACGCATTTAGAAGATTAATTCAAAAAATGTGTTTTTTGGATTTAGAGTTATCTAAAACCTGCAAATTCGTAAAAATTCTAAAGTTTTTGACGATTGTAGTACTTACTTTCTGTTTATACAATGTTTCAGGCAGAAGTAATTAAAAAAGAAGCTCTGTTTTTTCTCACATATATGCTATGATAGATTCTCGCAACAGGTATATTAGTGAGCCCTTTTCTAGAACAAAAATCTGTCTCTTTTCCAAAATAAAATAAAATAAAGTTGGTTATTATGGATTGTTATCGAGGATATATACCTTTTTTACATTTATTCTGTAATATGTATTTGACATTTGTTAAGATTTATCACTTGTCACTATTCTTACACAAAAAACATTTAAAATTCTGTTTACGTGCTTTATCATAATTATGAGGCTAGGATAGTCTAGTTGCTAGGGCGTTGGATTAGTATCCCTTGGGCTGTGAGTTCGAACCCACCAGCCAAGGACTCTTCGTGCGTATGTGTGATAGCTGGAGCCCATTAAATCTGCCGTGCTCACAAATTTCTCCCTGACTAGAGTAATGATACTGGGTCAGAGGTGATCGTTCTCTGATCAAGATCTAAATTACAATCTGTGGATGAATTGAATGAAGTCCTCTCCTCAAAATTTGACGTGTGTGAGCTAAAAGACAAGACTTCTGCCCTCGTGTGCTCAGGGGTCCATACTCTGAGAAGCTACTACTTCTCTCCTTCTGTTGTGAAGCGGAATACATGAACAGCAACAACAACATCATAATTATGAAGAAGTCGTGGCACAGGGGTCAACACTTCTTCCCCGTGATAGAATGCCTCCTGGATTCGAATCCTGGTTTGGGCATGGTTGTTCTATGTATAAATATGCCTCCTTGAGAAAAGGCGCTGTTCAAGAGAATGTGATGTATGGGTAGCTAAGACGTACTCTTGGCCCTAGCTGGAACAGCTGAAAGAAGAGAAGCACCTACGACTTAAAATAGTGCGTCAGCGAGCTTGTGCATGGCAAGTGCTATTAGAAACAACAACATATTCATTTGGAAGAAGGAAAAAAAAACATTGATTATTTAAAAAATAAAATGTATTATTGGTATTATTTTGTTGTTGCTCCTTGAAAACTAAGGGGAAAAACAGACGTGTCCTTTTTTTAATTTGTCATGCTGTTGTTTCTTATGGCACTTTCCGTGGACAAGCTCTTTGAGGTAGTCAGCGATTTAAGCCTGATCAGCTTCTCTTGTTTTGTAATAACGCCAACTAGTGCCAAGAGTACGACTTTTTGATACTCATTCCCCACATTCACTTGCACAGCCACTTTTTACAGGGAAGGGCACATTCGCGCACCTCACAGATAGAGCAACCATGCTTGAATCGGGACTCGAACGTGGAATGCCCAGATCACGAGGAAGAAGCGCTACCCCTATGCAAGAAAGCCGGCTTAATTTGTTGTATATGAAGTTGAGAGAAATTATAATCATCAAAAATTCGAACAAGAATTTTATACCAATCTCCATGTTATGTTTCAAATTTCCCTGAATTTGAAAAGTTCTTTTGGGGGAGATGTCCACCTCGCTGTCTGTGACAAAAACGCTTTGATATAGATAAAGAAAATTCGATCTTTATATCAAATTTGCAGTCTGCAGATCTTTCGGTCTGCACCCTCAGATATATATAAATGCGATAGCTCAAAAACTTAAATGATTTAAATATATCAAGTTTTAACATTTATAATAAAACATTTTTTGGCGTTATGTATGTCTGTTCTCATGTTCCGCTTTACAACGGAAGGGGGGTGAAGTATCTTCGGAAGTGTTCTGATGGACTTTTGAGCATCCGAGAACAGAAGTCTGACTTCTAACTCACACACTTCACAAACCATTTTTGCGGAGCAGATTTCATTCATGCATTTTATTCATCCACAGATCGTACTTTAAATGTGAAAAAGAGTACTATCCCCTCCGTTTTAGTACCCCTAGTGGTATTACTCTCGACAAGGAAGACTTCATGATCATGACAGATTTAACGTGCGCCAGCCACCTCAAACGGAGAGTCTTCGGCTTGATGGTTTGAAATTGCAACCCAAGGGATGCGAATCCAACGCCCTATCAACCAGGCAATCTTGGCCTATATATGTCTGTGAACAAGATATTTAAAAATACTTTGAACTAGTCGCTTAAAATTTGGTACATGCAAAATATAACCAAAACTTGTATATTTTTACCGAATTTTGAATAAATTCCATTCTATGAAAGTTTATCTGCCTGGCTGTTCGAGTACATGTGAACTTGGTTATTACAAATTACAAAACGTTGTTGAAATTTGATATACAGGCTATCTTTTAAATCAAATGTTGAACGAAATTAGTCAAAAGCCTCATCGTCTGTTTGTCCGTACGGTACAAAGGCAATAAGGAATGAACCTAATGACAATTAACCCTTTGACATACGACCTTATTTAACTTTCTAATTAGATGACACAACCTATTTTGGTCATTGTACTGTTAATTTGATTTTTTTAACAATAATATATGGAGCATTTGGGATATTAAAGCATTTCGAATAGATTTTTGCGTATTTAATTTCTATCGCTTAGATGCAGACTTGGAACTAAAAATTCAGTAATTCGATGCACGTGTCAGACACGTCATTGTATGCGAAGGGGTTAATGAAATTCAGTATGTAGTCTTCTGTTTAAAATAGTAGTTTCATGTAAAAATTTGGTGTAAATTGGGAGCAAAAATCTTCCCTAAATGCATATTTTAGCCATAGACTTAGTAAAAGGGCTAGATTCATGACAGAGATCTATATTTTATAACTATCATTCACCAATTCCACTCGAAACATTCGCGGCCTTACTAAAGGCTTAATTTTATGAGAAGGAAAGGGAACAAAACCTAAATTAAAGAATACGCGAGAAAATTTCCTGGAGACCATTGCCCCTGTTTACATTTAACGATTCAACAAAGCTGTAACATAAATAAGAGACTTGGATAATACAACAACTGAATATACTTCTTCAATTAAATCATAATTTAATCCGATGGTAATTGATTGTTAAGGAAGAATTTATTCTAGAACTAGCCGCTTTTGGCGACCAGTCGGTTCGCCAATATTAATGCCTACTAAAGAGTTCAATTAATTTTTTTATATGTAACTTGGTCTCATAATAAGTTTTACAGCAAAATATTTTTAAGCTTCAAATTTCGATAGTCATATATATTATTACACTTCTACTATTATGTAGGCCTTAAACAGTCCAATCCTTGAACTCAGCATCTCTCTCTGATTTTCCATCAGTGCACGTAAAATTCACTTTTAAATTAAATTGAAAATGATGAAACTGCAATTAATATGAAGACCCCTTTACTCAATCCAAGCATGTCTTTAAATAAAACTGAGAACTGAAAGCAGAGTAATCCGACATTGAAGTTTATGTTCAATACAGAAATTGAAACATTATAAATTTTTTTATAATTTATAATATCTCAGAGAATTAATCAGCAAACATTTCACAGATTAAATGAAACATTGAGTTTTTAATTTTATGTTTAGATCTATATAAATGCTCTCAAAAATAATATTTTATTAATTAATTTATTTATTTGGTGCATACATATATTTCAAAAAAATATGGTTTAAATTCTTATGGTTTTACAGATCCATATTTGTAAAATATTCTTAATATTTCAGAGATCTCCATGTAAAAGAAAATACAAATAATTTAACAACATTGAGAGTAAATAGTATTATTTTAGCTTGAGATTCAAGCAATTTAATATTATTTATGCAATGCCCTTTAACTCTTGAATTCGGTTTCCGCTGACTTTGATCAAGGAATAAAAATATAGTGTAATTGAATCGGGATAACTGGGTAATTATATGTAATTGGTGCTCCTGGTAATAATTTCAGAACGAATATTTATCTCAGATATTTTTACACTTGAGTTCTTTTTTTCAACTTCTTGAGATGTTGACCGACTAAGAATATGATGATATACAGTAGGGGTAATTGAACAATTGTTTGTATTTGGAACTCACTTCCAGTAATCATTTTCATTTGTTTTACTTTTTTTGGGTAATCATAGGAGCTGTGATTATCATAAGTGATAGGTTTCTTCAGTAATTTTTTCATTATGGCTTCTGATTACCCAGCTGGACTTTAAAAACTGTATATGTCTACATCACTAAGATAAAGACCTCTAACAGTTTTTTCTAAACAGCTCCATGGAAATAATGCAATTAGTTTAGTTATATTATCATTCGATTTTTAAAGAAACGACATAAAGGCTATTTTGAGATAGAACGCAATTTGACATGATGCATAAAATACTGAGCCCGGATAGCCTGGTTGGTAGGGAATTGGATTCACATCTCTTGGGCTCCGAGTTCGAACCTGCCAACCGAAGACTCTCCATGTTTGTGGTGGCTAGCGCACGTTAAATCTGTCTTGGTCACAAAATCCTCCATGTCTAGAGTAATACCACTGAGGGTAGTGGGTCAGAGCTGATCGTCCTCTGTTCCAGTTCTAAATTACGAGCTGTGGATGGATGATGAATGCAATGCACGAATGATGTCCGCTTCGTAGAAAGGGTTTGTGACGTGTATGAGCTATAAGTCAGATTTTTACCTTTGGGTACTCAGGGGTACAGACCCCTCCTTCCGTTGTAAAACGTAACACGAGAACAACAACGAAAACATGAAGTATTAACCCTTTGCGGTCGTATGTCTACTCTCAGCCACCATTCAAGAAGTT
This sequence comes from Argiope argentata, assembly GCA_026289955.1. Classification (NCBI taxonomy): domain Eukaryota; kingdom Metazoa; phylum Arthropoda; class Arachnida; order Araneae; family Araneidae; genus Argiope; species Argiope argentata. The sequence goes on from JAOUZG010022412.1 coordinate 444,352, forward strand.
GCATTATTTTGACATTTTATTTATTCCTTTTTTTTATATTTTAATTGTTAAAAACATCCACAGAATGTTAAAATGATGGAGATTTATTTTTCAGGGAAACTCAACTTAAAGAAGTTGCATGTATTTATTTTTTTGTGTAATAAACAGGTCCATGTATTGGGTGAATAATTATACATCGAGTTACTTTTCCGACCTCAAAGGGTTAAATAATTGGGGTTCAAAGTTACGAGGGTGGTTTGCAATATTATGAGGCAGTTTTTAAAATCAAATTTTAGTCGCGTGAAACAATTTTTAAATTTTCATATTTTAAATCGGCAATATGAAGTACATTGCTTAAAATTCACACTTTTTGTCCTATCAGAAAGCAGGAAGTTGTTTGACTTTATTAACCATAAATAGATTTAAAATCACATGAAATTGTTTGTTGAAGAATGTATGCTGCATTTTATATTGGAAAACTTGCTTAGAAAACTAAAAAATAAAGTGGATGATAGACTTGTTTCAGAAGTTATAATACTCGACGCGATATACCGCTTGCATGGTGGATTCGAAGTAATCACTCGCACCATTAACAAACTTTTAAAGGATTACTTCAAAAAAAAAAACTAGCGTTATTTCACTCTAACATACTTCAAATTCTACTGATATAATTAACTTTTAAAGCTTCAAAATGGCTTGTGTTATAACTTAATTTTTAATTTAATGTCGTGTTAGACATATATAATGTTGACTAAAATAAAATGTCATATTTTGTCACTTAAAAATGAGACCATCCGATATAGGTTCAAATCGTATTATATCTATTGTGATACTAATCCGCAAATTAAATTGGAATGTGTGTATCAAAGTTAGATTATATGAACTATTTGAGACTTTACGATACCTTTGCAAAGTCAGCAATACAATTGGTTTTTAATGCAGTAGCTCACCATTTTATTTCAGCTATTGATATTTATTCTTCAAAGATAAGCTGTAAGAAACAGTTGCAAATATACCTGCTATCTTCAATAATTTTTTTCTCATCATTTTGTCTCAAATCAAAGCGTAGTATTTGTTCTTATTATATTAACGAAGTCCTGATTTTTTATCGGAATTTCCTCGATAGATGTATAATATTTCTGATTATCACTATCATCAGATATCAGATAATTGAACACTCAAACGTATTAAATAATCACAGGAAATCGCAAACAACTTCATTCAATAATATTAAAAGGAAAAATCGTGAAATAAAGCCAAACGATTAAAAATTCCAATTTTTTTAGTTTCTGTTCCGACAAAATTCGTAAACAGACGATTTCAATTATAATAAAATAATTCAGTGATAATTGCAAAATGATAAATATTATCCGTTTATTGGTCAGTTTAAAATTAAGCTGAATTTTTTTAACAATAATAATAATACTTTCAATTATAAAACCTAATTCGATTAAACTCTTTTATAAATGCTAATTTATGGATATTTTTAATTTCCATTTCTTACAAAATAGCTGTAGTAGAAGTAAAACTCAAAAACAATTATAAATAACCAGAGAAAATATATAATAATATAAATAAGTATTCGGTATAACACGAAAATTATTCCGTTTGTTTTTTAAGGTGTCCATATTATCGACAATCTCGACAGATGAAACTATTTACCGGATTTTTAACAGTTAGCAAGTATTACCCAAACGGTTTAAATCTGTAATTGAAATAATTTATCTTGGGAGAGTATGATGTTTTTTGGTAGATGTCTCCGAAATTTAAGGGCAAAAAATATTTTTACCTGCTTTTATCAGTGCTGCGTTAATATTACGTGTGTTCCTTTGGCAGCAGATGCGTTTCTAAAAGGATGACAAAGAACTAAGACATTATAGCTGTTAATTCATTTCAAAACTGGTGGAGCTCCAAAACTTGGTTTGCGAAAAAGAAAAATTGAAAATAAAAGTTTTAAAATATATATATATATATATATATATATATATATATATATA
>JAOUZG010022412.1:468853-484246 GCA_026289955.1 Argiope argentata
ATATATATATATATATATATATATATATATATATATATATATATGATTAAACAGTACTTTATTAACGATTGAAAATTTAAACAAGATATCTATATATAGGGAGAGTTGTTGTTGTTACTTATGGTATTTGCCATATTGGACAAGCCCCCGGCTGATACAGCATCAGATTTAAGCCGAAAGGAGCGTCTCTTGTTTTTGAAGTAGCGCCAACAGGGTCAAAAGTACGACTTAGCTACACACTCACCACATTCGCTTGCACAACCCCTTTTTACAGGGGGGGGCACATTCAAATGTAGGAGAACAGCCATGCCCGAAACGGGAATCAAATCCGGGACTCACAGAACAAGGGGAAGACGTGTTACCTCTGTGCCAGAAAGCCAGAGAGAGAGTGAACTAATTGAAGGAATTAAAAATTCAAGGTTATCTATTAGAAAATCCGACTGATTCACAATTCATTATGACCAATAAAAAATAAACATCTGATCATTCATTAATTGGCTTTAAAATAACACTATGATTTATTAATTGAAACGCGAAATTAAATTGATGTCTCAAGATGCGAAATAAAAATCATGTTGATTAAATCCATCAAAAATGAACTTTTCGACACGCACTAGTGTTTTTAAACAGCATTAAGACGCACTCCTTCTGGATGAAAGAAAAGCAATTAATCTTCTTCGGTTTGTTGACACGGGGGAGGGGTGATGCAGACACTCCTCCTTGTCCCCACGAAACTATTTTTCTAAGACAGACCAAAAAGGAATGAAAAGAAGAAAACGAAGGCAATTGCCAACACTTTATTGTTCACTAAAGGTCAGGTTGTTCTAAAACAGTGATTTAATATAACAGTTTGATGGTTAGGAAATGATCATCAAAACGTTTTCCTTAAATTCAATCCATTTCTTATTATCATTAAATTTGATCATTATCATAATTTTCTTTTAAATGAAATAAAAACTGATATATCCTTTCTAGCCCCCACCCCCAGTCTTTTTCTTTTTTTAGAGCTCTTATGAAATTTATGATCTGTGCTTGGAAATAATTTTTGAAAAATAAAATGCAACCAAACGTTTTCCAAAAATATCAATAAAACATCTAATAGATGTATCTAATTTTATCTTTCTAGCTCATGAACTGATTAAAATAAAAATTCTGTGGAACTAGGATTTTTTTTGAAAAAAAAAAAAATCTTGTGCATTACAATGACGTCTCTACTTCACATACAATGACGTCTCTGACAAGCTCTTCGTATTATTGAATTATTAATTTTAAACCTGCAATTAAGCGAAAGCTACAGGGTGTCCAAAAAGTACCCGTACTGATGATTTGTGAATTTATTTTACAAAAACAATAGGTTTAAAAAGAATTATTTTTATGCCAATGATAAAAAGCACTTTTAACATAACTAAAGAAAAAATACTGAACTTACATTTATAATAAATGTTCAAAATGTCCACCCCTTTCTTGGAGACAAAGCTGAACTCGTTTGCGCATGTTTTTCGAAACGCGTTTTAATATGCCAGGAGTGATTTCTTTCCTTTGGGTAATTGCGATTTTCAAATCACCTATTGTTCGCGGATCACCTTCATAAATTTTGTCCTTTAAATATCCTCACAGAAAAAAGTTACGGGATGGTCAGATCAGGGGATCGAGGTGGTCAAAGATTTTTTGAGATAAGTCTATCGCCGAAAAAAGCTTCAAGCATGTTCTTGGTTTCATTACTCGTATGGTAAAATTTAATATATTTGAAAAAAATCATGGAAAATGATTTTTTAAATTTGGAGTACGGGAACTTTTTGGACACCCGGTATTTAGTAATTTAAAAAGAAATAATCATTTAGAAACTTTTTATCATCTTTAAACTCGTTACATTATTATAGGAATTAAAAAAAACAATAAATGTTTAATATTGGACTTGTCATCTAATATTAAACATTTATTGTTCGTATGTCAAGTGGTTAAAAAGTTTAAACAAAAATTTGATATAATATTACATTGGTAACAATTTTAGTAACAAGACCAAGTACTAAATCCCATTTATATAAATCATTACGATGTTAAGATGTTGAATCTAAACGGAAGTGGATGGCCAGCTTTTAAACAGTTTTGATTCGAAATATCTCATAGATCTACAATTTAATGGCTAAAATTTTGATCCATTTATATGAATATATTGTTTCTCATCTGCAACTTTGAAAAATATGAATTAAAGGAAAAAGAAATAAATTTTTGAGACATGCAAAAATGCAACCCTGGGAATTGATCTCTTCAAAACTTTTTTTACTATGCCTTTGTTAAAAGTGTTATTCTTTCGACTAAAATACAAGAAATAAAATTCGGAGCTTTGAAAGGAAAGTGAACACTATCAGTGCTCAGATTTTAATCTTTAAGGTCATGTACATGATAGAAGTATTTTGTGCTTCGTCATATAGCGTAAAAATTTAAACATGCATTTTAGATGCATATTTTATTATATAGCTTAACTTTTTGGAATTAGGTGAATTAAAAACTATTTTACCTTTTTCTTGGTACTGTATTGTCTATTTCTTGGTATTTTCGAGACATCTTTTAATACCCCCTTGAAAAACTTTACTTGCGCATACTTTTACTGTTCAATATTTAATTTAGTTTCTTTTTTTTTCTTTTTGTAGGCAATGCTACGCACCAACAGTGAATATAAGTAAGTGAAAAAAAACTATACAATACGTATCAGTAAGTTGTATGTGTTGCTGTAATTAAGGTTAGCTCTTTTTGTGATACAATTAATTTTTAATTTTCATAAATGTATAGGCCGTTCATAACGCAATGTATTGTTTTAATATCGATAAATAAATTGTTTTATGATAAAACTAGCAGTACCCGTACGGCGTTGCCCGTGGCAAAGCATCCAAGAAGAAAAATTCGCTTTAAACTTAAGTCTTGCCTCCACCCGACGTGACACGGGCATGTTAAGCAACATCAGACAATCATAAAAAATACGTTTAGAAATTATCAAAAATAGCTACAAAACAATTTTTTATAGCACATATTCAGAAATATATAGAACGTTACAAGGGTAAAAATATGCAACGTCCGTAGACAAAACACAGGCGATCATTTCACTCCTCATAAGATTCATTCTGTCTCCGCAATTCAGTTGCAGTGCGATTTAAAGAAAGACGGTTATTTTCACTCATCAAAAGACTCTTATTCCCCAAGTTTGGACATTATTTCTCTGATATTCTCTAACCGAACGTTTCTTTACTCTTAATTTTCCTTATCGCGCAACAAACGAAGCGTTTTTGTATTTAATATGTTCCGGTCAAGGTTGGATTTTCTTCTTTTGGGCATAAGGGGATTTAAATCGCTGTTTAAAATCAGACGTAAAAAAAGAAATGTATCGCATATGCATACCACACCTCTTGCTGTTTGCACATGCGCAGTTTGAGGTTTTAGCGCATACGCTGATGAATGCAAAATTAAAATTGCAACTATAAAACTCTCCTTTTTATTTTTATAAGACTTTAATATACTAAAATCTTTTCGAATAAATGCTCTACCAAATGGTATAAATATCTTCAGTATCCAACGATTTCTCTAGTTTTGTGGTCAAACATGCTAGCGCTTTCTTGAGACTTCATTTTATACTATGCACAAACTAGAGGGGGGGATCTCCTCAAAACTTCCTTATGCACTCTCTAATAAAATATGTCGAAAAATGTCTTTTATATAGCATATAATAGTTACGCTTGAATTCAGCTTTTTTAATGAATCTTTTGTGCCATAATAGTCACATTGTGTCACAAAGACATATATTGTGCCTACCATTTTGATAATTAATTCCGGACATGCAATTAATAATAGATAAAAGAATAAAAATTAGAATTACTTTTCTAGACAACAGATTTAAACAAAAAATTCACACAAAGTGCTCTTGTAGTCTTAAAATCTCATACCGGAATTGGATATATTTGATATATTAAATGCGTTTCTAAACTAACATGTTTAAATGTTTTTGAAAGTATAGATCAACGGACAGTCAACACATAGTTGGATTTGGCTCTAACTTTGACATATGTCTACATTATAGAAGTTAAATATGTGTATAGAATTTCATTTATCTATATCGCCTATAACTTATATTTGAACAGCTTGACAGACAGATTCTCCAGAACGGATTTTATTCAAAATTTGATAGAAATCTGAAAATTTGGTTCAAAGACCGTATACCAAATTTCAACCTTCTAGGTCATAGCGTTTTTGAATTATCTTTGTCACAAAGAGACAGAAAGACATTTTTCAAAACTGAACATTTTTCAAAACTGTAATTTTCGAACTCCGTGAGGTCTGAAAAATAAAGATTCGTCAACATCTCAAGTTCCAATTTTTTGGCGGTTACAACTCTTCTTCTATTCTATGTATAGAAGAAGAGTAAAAAAAAGTAAAAAAAAAAGTCATTTGATGTTATACTAATTTTGAGTGATGAAATTATATCTGTATTTGTCCAATCCTGTAAAAAGGAACTTTTTGAAATATAATTTTTTACATGAGTAATGCTTTATATTAAATAACGTTTTTTTTTCTATAATAATAAAATATATAGTTTGATTAGAGTTTTTATTTTCTGTAAATCGTGTGCAGCAAAGAATTGAAACCAAAATTTGACAAAATATTGTCATTTTAGTAACAAGAGCACGTAACAAAATATCTTTTATCTAAACCATTGTGGCTTTGAATTATTGAGTTTATACACAAACGAATAAATAAATGGCTTTTGAACAGGTTTGATTCAAAATTTGTCACAGTTCTACTGTTTAAACACCAAAATTGTAAAACAAATTTACCCACTTAACTTATCATATTCTGTACCCTTGCACTTTTTTTCCTCTTTTACAAATTTTTCCTTTTTTTTCTCTCTGTCTTCTCCCATCTTGTGCTCATCCAACTGGTCAGATAACTTAGCGTTATAGGCACCGGAGGGCACAGGATGGCGTTATGTTAGTTATGTACCTTTGCGCTGGGACAAACAAAATTGTTTATTGAAATGCATTTCATTCAAATTTTGATACAACAAAATTTGACAAATCTTGTAATATACGAATACCAAATTTCATCCACCTAGCTCAAAATGTTGGATTAACAGATAGACAGTTCAATTCCAAAAATATACTTTTTTGATTTAAAATGAGATATGAAGCTTGGAGTTTATTGTAAATATCGAATTTTTAATAAGAAATTCATGTAAGCGAAATTTCTATTTTATTAAAATAATAATGTTTTGGAGAAGTAATAATAAACAGTTCGCGTGTAATAATTTGGAGAAGATGATATACACGTTAGTAATCGTAGCTTAAATACAAAAGAATTTTCGGAAAGAAAAATCTGGAGTATTTTGACAGTTTATTTATTTTACATTACTAAATCGTTTCAAAACAATTGTATTGCGATAAAATATCATTCTGTGAGCTTCAAACTATTTTTTATAAATAGAGAATATTTTTCTTGATAAGGCGATTTTATAAGCACTTATATACTATATACAGTGACTCAAAAAATTGGGAGTACACAATAACCCCAACAAGAATGCACGTAACGCCAAACTAATGGTGAATTTTTTTTTCATTGCAAACAGCATTTATACACATTAATTACCACAGTACCCTGATATCAATTCCATTGAATATCCTTGGGCCACATTAAAAATAGTGGTTCAAAAACACAAAATTAGAAACAAATCCTATGTAAAAGAAAAGTTGCAAAAAGAATGGACTAAAATATCTTCAAATATTACCAAAAATGGGTCGAATCGATAGCACGATGTTTATGAATAATTTTAAAATCCAAAAGACATCCAACTTTCAAGACATGACACTTTCTATGCAAAATATTATAAAAATTTCTTTGGTGTATTGTCATTTTTTGGGGCAAAAATCTGCGTATGTTTATTTAGAATACTTCTGAAACTTTTCAATTTAGAAAGTTTTCGTTGAATGTTCTTTATTTTCACTTTAATTTAAAACATTTTTTTATGTGTAACAAAAAATATTAAAAGTTAGTATTGAAAGTCGGATTTATCAAGTAAAAGTGAGGTGAACTCTCAAGTTTTTGAGTCCCGGTATCTTCTTCTTCTTCTCTCAGCCAGATTCAATTCCAAAAAAAAAGTTCCACTTTTTGCATTTAAAATATTCCTGTCTTATTTATTTAAAAATTTTAGAATAGTTTATTGTATACTAGCTACCCCGACAGACTTCGTACTGTCTAAAGTTATTGGTGTTCCGTATGATAGAAGAAAAAAAAATTTAATTTGTTTCACAGTAATCACTTCTTTTATTGAGTTATGCCTTAATTCTAAACAGCGATTAGTTACAAAAATAAGTTTTCTGTTTCGATCATTGAAAGACTTAAGTAATAATGCGATTATATTTTCATTGTAATGCTTTATGGTACACAATGTTTTTTGTTTGATTACTTGGCGCGTAAACAAATAAAGTTAACGCTTTTCCAACGTCGGAGGAGGCAACATACATCTGTACATGTGAGAAGCATGGGTTTTAAGAATAATCCCGCAAAAACTCAACGATTGGCCCTGGAACTTATTTATGGTCATAGCGAAAACAAGCCGCTCTGGAAACTGCAGTCGTTTAAATTCATATAGTACATCAGTTGGTAATATTGAGATGCGAGGTATCAACACATCTTCTCTCTCATATCTTCCCTTAAAAGGGTTGCTTCGATCACATTGTTCAGTAATGTTTTTACTGCTGGCCGTGTGCCTTTACAAAGACGCGGTGGGTTGATATTTCGTGACATTATGACCGCCGATCCTACTTTTAATTGAAGATTATGAGGCGGCAATCCTGGAAAATCCAGTGAGTTTAAAATTTCTGGTGGATAAGTGACATCATCATCTTGGTTATTTACACAATCAACTGATTTATATGTTCTTAATTCACCGACAATTTCATTTTGAATGACACACAAATCCTTCTTTTCTTTTCTTTCTGCAAACCTTTTTTTTTCTGTTTTCTTTCCTTTTTTTCTTTTTTACTTTTCTTCCTACAAACCTTTTTTCCTTTCCTTACCCTTTTTTTTTCTTCCCTGCCAAAACTTTACTTTGGGCAGGGATAGATTATATATATATGTAGCCTAGCCAACTTGAAGGCATACTAAAGATAATCCTAACATTCTTTTCTTATATTTTGATTGACATCAAACATTTGACAGCTAGAGGGACAATGTTTTAAAATCTAAAGCAAATGCATGAATTTTCTACAAGTGTTGAGGTAACGAAAATTGGTAAAGAAATTTTTAATTTCCTTTATTCGGTTTTATTTTAATTCAAAAGTACTTCAGAATCAATCCGAACCCCCCCCCCGATTAATTAACAATGTTTAGTTTAAAATGTGCCAAGTACTAAGAAAATAAAAAGAATAATTTAATATATAAATCCCTTCAAGAATAAAATAAATACATTAGAGCTCTTCATGCCTCATTTATGCATAAAATAAGAATTTTTATCGCTATGAACAACAATAAAACAACTTTATATCAGAACACAATCAATAAAAGCCTGAAAAATTGAAACATCATCAAATAAAAATGTACAAAATGATATTCACATCCATTTGGAAGTTTATAATAAGAATAAGTTTTAAATCAGCATAAGCTGAATTAAAAATTATTATTGAAATTATTATATATAATTAATATTTATTATATATTATATATATTATAATAATTATAATATTATATATATATTAAAATAATCATTATATAAAAGCAATTATTTTCTTTCTTTCATTTTTTAAACCTTTTGTTTTCTAAGAATATATAAATGAAAACCAACTGACTTGGCGCATTTCTTTCTCAACAAACCAAAATTTATTACTTCCTGCAATATTACTTTTTTGGTGAGGGGGGGGGGTGAAGGAAATGAAGAATTTTGGCGGGAAAGTACGAAAAGTGTCGTTTTAACAATTTTCCTCGCAGTTTTTCCCTTTTTTTCTCTCCATAAGAACTTTCCTCATGTCTTGACGAAAATGCTAAAGAAATTAGCCGAATCGGTCCAGCCGTTCTTTAGTTTTGCGCTTAGCAATGCATTTGGCGATTCATTTTTATTTATATAGATTACTTATAGATCAGGAGAACTGTATAAAAATTTAAATTAATAATTTGTCAGAGTATTTATTGATTCAAACTACATAAAATAAAATTATTTTTATCATTTAGACTCTTTTTATTTGATGTATACACTAATTAATAAAATTTTATAAATCAACTGTTGGTCTCAGATTAAAGTCGATAATCTTGTAAACATTAAACCACATATTCCTTAAATAAAATTGTATTATTGAATTAATAAAGTTATTTGAACTATTCATTCCTTTGAAGAAAATATCACATTTCAATTGTATTTCATGTCATACAAATATTTGCTGAAAATTGCTCTCTCCTAAATTTAGTTTGCAATAATAGTTAACTTAACCTTTTAATTTTGTTTTCGCGTGAGAAAATGATGTCGTTTTGGTTAGAAGGTTTTGATGTCTACAAAATTTACAGGAACTTTTTTTTACTTGCTTTTGGCAGTATCGCATTAATATTATGTATGCTTCTTTGAAAGCAAAGGTTGACCTGCTTTCACCAGTAATGATTTATTATTAGTATGCTTCTTTGAAAGCAAAGGTTGACCTGCTTTCACCAGTAATGATTTATTATTAGTATGCTTCTTTGACTACAGTTGGAGTTTTAAAAGACTAACGTAGAACTATGACATCATAGCTGTTATTTCATCTCAAAATCGGTCGGGCTCCAAAACTTTGTTTGCCATTCAGAAAAATTTAAAATTAATGCTTAAAAAATTAGCATTAATTATATAGAGAGAGGGGGGGATAAAGAGCAATAGAGAAATCCCGTGATTGTTTCAAACCGGTTTAAATGGTTAATGACTTAAGTCAATCATGTTAAAAAATGACATAAAAAATTGTAATGTTCCCACGTGATAACTTGAAATTTACGATCGATTTCATTTTATTTTTCGTTTTTCCTTTGATTTTTAAGAGAATTACAAAATATTAAATTTTATATTAATTTAGAATCTTGTAATAACCTTGTTCTGAGCCTAGCAACCATTCAATAGTGTGAATGCATCTAGCTCAGGTTCGTTCAATAGATGCCTATTTCTTTCGTTCTTAACCTTGTTAATTATCAGACACGGCATTCTAAATTTAACACTGAGTAAGTGGCAACAACTTTCTAACCCTTTATTTTGCCCTAAAAATTGATTTAATATCTGTAAAGTTAGAAAATTTAAAATTATGGAAATAAGTACAATTTATTCCGTTTATTCAAATCTGATTTCTTTAGGCTATTTTATCCGTAGTAATTTTATTATAAACTAGCCGCCTTTGGCGACCAGTTGGTTCGCCAATATTAATGCTGAATAAAGGGTTAAATCAATTTTTTATATATAACTTGATCTCATAATAAATTTTTCAGCAAAATATTTTTAAGCTTCAAATTACGATAATCATGTAATTCACTTATACCATTATGTAGGCCTTAAGCAGCCCTGATCTTGGAACTTCGCCTCTCTTTCTGCTTTTCAATCAGTGCACGCAAAATTCACTTTTAAATTAAAGTGGAAATGATGGAAGTGCCCTTAATATAAAGAAATTTTTACTCTATTCAAGCACGCCTTTAAATAAAACTAAGAACTGAAAGCAGAGTAGTCCGACATTGAAAGTTAATGTTCAATACAGAAATTGAAACATTATAATTTTTTTTATATAATTTATAAGATCTCAAGGAATTATTCAACAAAAACTTTACAGGTCAATTGAAACCTTCAGTTTTTAATTTTATTTTTAGATGTATATAAATGCTCTCAATAATAACATTTTTTAAGGTTTATAAGCATATATAAAAAAATATGGTTTAAATTCCTTTGGTCTTATAGATTCCTATTCTGTAAAATATTCTTAATATTTCAAATTCTAAATAAATAAATAAGCATTTTTATCTTCTTCAAATCTGGCTGATTTATTCAGTTCTGAATATTACAAGTTTAGAACAATCATCATTTTCATAATCTAGGCTAAAACATATATCAAATTTGGTAGCTGTAGGTCGAACGGTCTGGCCTGTACATCGCCAACAGACACACATACACACACATTGTGCTTTATTATAAGTAAAGATAAAGATAAAGAAGATTATGCATGCTTGTTTGAAAGAAGATGCATTTTCAAAAATCTGACCTGCTTTTACCAGTATAGCTTTAATATTACGTATGCTTCGTTGAAAGCAGTTGCGTTTTTATTTCGCATGATTCATTAAAATGCGGAGATAAATTACAATCAAAAAGGTGAACTCTCTGATTTGCACAATATATCTTCTTGACATAAGTAAAAGTAACAATTCAAAACATGTCTTATTGTTTTAAAAATTAAAAAAAAAACACGAATGTAAAAATATTTTACTTCTACTTATTATCAGTAGCTTTTTGTTCGTCGTTTTTTAAAAATGACGTCACCTTCAAATTCGTCACCTCAATATAGTTTTATATGCTTTTAGAAATTTTGCATTGCTAATTATTACGTATGCTTGTTTGAAAGAAGATGCGTTTTCAAATAGCTGACCTACTTTTACCAGTATAGCTTTAATATTACGTTACTTCGTTGAAAGAAAATGCGTTTTTATTTCGCATGATTCATTAAAATGCGGACAGAAATTACAATCACGAAGGGAATTCTTTGATTTGCACAAAATATCTTCTTCACATTAGCAAAAGTAGCAATTCAAAACTTGTCTTATTGTTTCAAAAATTAAAAAAAAAGGATGCAAAAATATTTTACTACTACTGATTATTAATTGCTTTTTGTTCGTCGTTTCTTTGAAATGACGTCATCATCAAGTTCGTTTAAGATTTCTTACTTTTAAATAACTAATCTTGCTCTTAGAAGATTATCATTTGGTGTTTTTCTAAAAATACTTTTTTAGTTTTAACTGTCGCATTTTTGTAATATATTTTTATTTATTTTAATTCTTTAATTGAATTATTAAATTTGATATTGCAAACTATTTTCACTTGCATTTATTGTTTAAAAAATATCACATTTCAAATTTATTTCATTTCTTATAATCACGTGATGGAAATTATATTTTTCTGTTTTATTTTTGGTAGTAATTAACTTTTTTAAAATCAGAACTTCTGAAAATGTGTTGGCAACATATTATTAAAAGCCGATTTTTTTAAATCTTCGGGAAGATAAAATTTTATTTTTATTTTATGCGAAATAAATTGTTGAAAAGTACGATTAAATTAAATGTTTAAAAATACATTAAAGGAAGAGTTTTAATTTATAGGTCAAAATGTCAGTATTAATGGAAAGCTAATTTTTTGAGCTTTATCTTGATGCAAAAATCAATTTTGTGCTGTAATATTTTCGGAAGTTATAGCAAAAAAACGTCAAAATTTCACTTATTTTTTAATTAATCCAAATTTTAATTAAAAATTCAAAAAAGGGCTCCAAGGTGCACATTCCCGGCACCCAAGGTATACATATACCAAATTTGGTAGCTGTAGGTCGAACGGTCTGGTCTGCACAGCGCCAACACACACACACACACATCGCGCTTTATTATAAGTAAAGATTAATTAAAATTTAAATTAAAAATTCAAAAAAGGGCTCCGAGGTGCATATTCCCGGCACCCAAGGTATACATATACCAAATTTGGTAGCTGTAGATCGAACGGTCAGGCCTGTAGAGCGCCAACACACACACACATCGCGCTTTATTATAAGTTAAGATTAAGATAAAGAAGATAAAGATATGTAATCTTATTTTGAGCTTAAAAACATGAATATTCAAATTGAGTAGCTTAGAAGATGAATTATTCTAAATATTTTATGTCCTTTATCGTTCCTATTGTACATATAAATATCTCATAATAGTAAAGAAAAATGCGTGTTATATATTTTTATAAAATGAACCACGTTATTCCGAAATCGTACTTAACTTGATTATTTGTAGTTTTATGTCTGTCGTATTGCTTAAAGTATACTATATTAAAAATATTGTTGCAATAAAACATAATTATTAAGACTTTAACTCGGGAGGAATTGCTTTTATTATCCGACTAATAGCGATAAATCGACAAAGATGTCGTGTTATGCTTTGACAATGTTCGCCAATAACATGCAATTAATATACAACTGCGAATATTCCAAATAGTTAAGAATTGTTAAAAAAATACTAATAATGGTTAAAAATTAGAATAAATTTCGTTTCACACCAATCAATATTTATAATTGGAATATTTAAATGCGCAATATATAAGATCATTCTTATATTAAGTTTTAAAAAAAGCAGACGATTTTTTCCACCAATATAAATTAAATATTAGACGATGAATTCATACTTTCGACCATAACACTTTATAGTTTGCATTTTATTGGAAAAAGAATATTTGCAAACGACAGTTAATTTCTCCATACATATTTAAAATGCAGAGATAAACTTTCTTTTCTTTTCGACAGATACAAACTTTTGGCATCTCTTGAAATCTTCTTAATAATACAAAAATTGTAACAAATCTAGACAGAATTTTGTGGATCGGTTTTATAATATTTGTATTCTTCAATGTTATTAATTCAGAATAAATTTTTCAATAAATGTAGATATTCTTATTTTACTGTCAGTAGAGATATATTTAATAAAACTTTAAAAAGATAAATATTTATACTGAAATATTTGATTATATATGCATTTGAGGTATTCTACAGAAGACTATGTTTACAATGAATGTCAATTATTATAAACTTTGGAGTTTGAGAATGTGCATCTAAGAGAGCTTTTTTATTTAGTTAGAATTTTGTTGAATCAAAATTTAACTAGCATTTTCGGAGCTTTTCAGCTATATTTTCTGAAAATTTTATTATATGAAACTGATTTTTGAATCTTTTTAAATTTAAACACTTGTCTTTTTCATTATACTTATTATCATGTCAGAACAAGATATTGATTTGGGAATGAGCTTTAAGTCTCAACAAAAATCCGTAGGCCAAAAGTAAAAAAATAGGCAGGTGAAAAATTGAACTGTTATTATCTGCACAAGCATTAAAAAAATCAGCTTTTAATAACGCGATGGCATTGCATTAACAAAAGCTCGAAATTTTAAAAAAGTAAGTTAATGACTGCGGCAAATAAATCCTAGCAAAATATCCTTTTCAGCGCGTGATGATATGAAATTAAATAAATAGTAAATGTGATATTTTTTAAAAAAAATAAATGCGAGACAAAGTTTTTTGGATCTTTTGCAATACTAAAGTGACTCATTAAATGAAAAGATTAAAATGAATAAAAATATAATTTAATTTGCACTAGCACGTGGTGCTTGGCCGTTCAAGAAATCATGTTCTCATTGATACACTGAAATATGCATATCAGATTTCCTTTTAATCTTTATTTTTTCTTTTAATTCCGATTGTTTTTAAAATTTGACATTTTAACAAGATACATTTTTACATATCTTCCTAATAAAAAATTTATTATTTCAATAAAATTCAAACACATTTTCAGTGTTTTATTAAATATTTAATAGTTTGGTTTTCTTCAATTGTTAAAAGTTAAGGATGAAAGGTTTTGTATAATATGTACGCAGTTTGAAAGTGATTAAATTGCCACAAACGATAACTTACAGTTCGAAGATATATGATATTGAATGTTAAAATTTTAATGGTAATAAGATTGCATGAGACTTGAACTTAAAAAAAATGTAAAAAAGATTAAGTCAATTCCTGCTAATAACTTTTTATTAAATAATTGCTATAATTCTAAATACTTGATTAAAAAATTAAACGTAGAGAAAACAAAATATAGTTCGTATGCTTTGAAAAAAAATCAGAACAAACTCAGAACAAACTCAGAACACACTCCATTGACGTTGAATTTTCAAAGCCAATTGAGGCAAAGAAAATGAGTGAATTTTCTACGCAGGTTGTGGCAACGCATTATAGATAAGAAATTTTTAATTTTCTTTATACTGTATTATTTTAATTCGAATTTACGCCAAAATGAATCCGAAAAATATCTTCATTAATAAGGGTGACGGGATCCAACCACCATAACGGAAGCACCATCTCATCCTCAATTATGAGGTGCCCCCTGTTTCCCCCCCCCCTCTTCTGAGGGTATGGAACTCTGAGCACCGGAAGGCAGAAATCTGACTTTTAGCTGACACACATCACAAACCCTTTTTTACGGAACGGACTTCATTCATAATCGTTAGAATTTTTTTCATAGATTTTTTATAGATTTTAGGCATAGATTTTTTTTCTTCTAAATGGAGTATAAGCATCAAATGTCTGACCAAATCCTTTGACGAGTTGAACTTCATGTATGCCATAAAAAACAAGCATGTATATTTAGGATAATAGTTCATAAACTAAATCAATCAATTTCCTTGATTGTTAATTAATTCAAATTTTAATTAAAAATTTTAAAAAATCACTCAGATGTGCACATTTTTTATTTCTAAGGTAGGCATGCTCCAAAATTTTATAGTTCAAGGTCAAACGATAAGGCCTGTAGAGTGTTAACACATATCCACCTTCATTAATAATATTGATTAACAATTAATTTTTAACGTCGTTTTCCTGATATAATGTGTTCTACAGTGGAAGGAATATTATTCAAAAAGATTACATTCAAAATAAAAATTATCCTATGTTTATAACTTATAAATAAAAAGTTGAAATCTACTATCTCATATGTCATGTTATCATGTGAGAATATGATTATTTTTAAGGCATTGTTTTCCTTAATTAATTTAATCAATTACCCAATTTAAACAGGTTTGAAGCAATAGTTCGACTATCAGAATATGTATGCGTCGATATATTCAGAATAGGGTAAATGGGTGGACATTTGTGCCAAATAATAACTCTTTATTGGTGACAAGTTGTGACAACCATCTTTACCCTTTTCTAACAAGTCGAAAAATGGATGCCCCCAAAGCGATAAATCGCCATTTTTCTGCCCATTCATTTTGTGGCTTCAAAAACCTAAAACCTAAACAACATCACGTTCTCACATGATAGAAACATTTAAATAACAGCAAAAAAATGTAACAACGTTGTCATCGACTTAAACTTGCGAATTACAAATTAAATTTTTATATTTAAATGATTTTGGTGATAAATAGCCAAATCTGACAGCAATCTGCATAATTTTCCGATAACCCTAAAATTTATCTTTCTATCCCTTTGTCTATTCCTTTATTTTTATTTTTATCTTTATCTTTATCTTTACTTATAATAAAACACAATGTGTGTGTGTGTGTGTGTGTGTGTGAGAGAGAGAGAGAGTGTGTGTGTGTGTGTGTGTGTGTGTGTGTGTGTGTGTGTGTGTGTG
>JAOUZG010022412.1:484256-503027 GCA_026289955.1 Argiope argentata
TGTGTGTGTGTGTGTGTGTGTGTGTGTGTGTGTGTGTGTGTGTGTGTTGGCGCTCTGCAGGCCAGACCGTTCGACCTACAGCTACCAAATTTGGTATACGCAAACCTTGGGCGCCGGGAATGTGCACCTCGGAACTCTTTTTTTTTTTAAATTTTAATTAATTAAAAAATAAACCGAATATTGACGTATTTTCGCTATAACTTCCGAAAATAATACAGAACAAAATTGATTTTAGCTTCAAGTTAAAGCACAAAAAATTAGCTTTTCAATGATACTGATTTTTTAACCTATAAATTAAAACTCTATTTTTAATGAATTTTTAAACATTTAATTTAATCGTATTTTTCAACAATTTATTTCGCATAAAATAAAAATTAAATTTTATCTTCTCGAGGATCTCAAAAAATCAGCTTTTAATAACATGTTGCCATCACATTTTCAGAAGTTCTGATTAAAAAAATAAGTTAATTACTACCAAAAGTAAAACAGAAAAATATTGTTTTCATCACGTGATTATATGAAATGAAATAAATAGGAAATGTGACATTTTTTAAACAATCAGTGCCAGAGGAAATTTTTCTGGATCGTTTGCAATATCAAAATTAACAATTCAATTAAAAATGAAAATAAGTGAAAATACAAAATAAAATATATCACAAAAAAAGACAGTTAAAACTGAAAAAGAATTTTTAAAAAAGCACCAAACGATAATCTTCTGATAGCAAGATTAATTATTTAAAAGCAAGAAATCTTAAACGAACATTGAAAGTGAAGTCATTTGAAAGAAACGACGAACAAAAAGCAATTGATCATGAGTAGTAGTAAAATATTTTTGAATTCTTTTTTTTTTAATTTTTAAAACAATAAGGCATGTTTTGAATTGCTACTTTTGCTTATGTGAAAAAGCTATATTGTGCAAATTAAAGAATTCGTCTTCGTAATTGTAATTTATCACTGCATTTTAATGAATCATGCGAAATAAAAAAGTATCTGCTTTCAACGAAGCACAAGTATTATTAAAGCTATACTGGTAAAAGCAGGTCAGCTATTTGAAAACTCATTCAAACCATCATACGTAATAATTAACAATGCAAAATTTGCAAAAGCATATAAAAATATTTTTTACCCGCATTTTTCGGAGACATTAAAACTTTCTATCCAAAACAATATCATGTTCACAAATGAGAAAAAAAAATCAACTAACATTCCAAATTAAACATATAAAAATGCCATTTTCGGCACGTGCCTGCATAAAATGAAACATGATATTTTTGAAAATAAATGGATGGAAACGTTTTCTATGATATTTTATAATACATATATTACTAATTCAATTAAACAGTTTTATTTAAGACAAATATATCTTAACATTTACAAGGTATCTTCTGAAATCGGAGCCCAACATCTAATTTCTTAATTTTTTGGGGAGAGACATATATATCTTAACAAATGGTCTAAGTGAAATATATAATTAGTAGGTTGAGGGAAAAAATGCTAATGAATTAATTTTTGCATATATCATCTGCTCTGTGAATCATATTTAACAAAATATACTTGAGACAACAAATCCTTAAAATAAAAAAAGTGGTACTCCAATCAACTAAATCAATCATCAAAGCTGATCGATCTATGAAAATTTCAATATAACTAATCGAGAAAAACTGGCGATTTTAGATCACTTTATCAAGATCTCAAAGAAGCCAATCAGGTTTGCTCTAGAATAATTGGCCTAGATTATGAAAATGATGATTATTCTAAACTTGCAATATTCAGAACTGAATAAATCAGCCAGATTTGATCGCAGAAGATAGAAATTTTTTTATTTATTTATTTAGAAGTTGAAATATTAAGAATATTTTACACAATAAGAATCTATAAGACCAAAGGAATTTAAACCATAATTTTTTGAAATATATTTATAAACCGAAAATAAATAAATAAATAAAATGTTATTATTGAGAGCATTTATATACATCTAAAAATAAAATTAAAAGCTGAATGTTTTATTTAATCTGTGAAATATTTGCTGTATAATTCCTTTAGATATTATAAATTATTAAAAAAAATTATAATGTTTCACTTTCTGTAGTGAACATAGAACTTCAAAGTAGGACAACTCTGCTTTCAGTTCTTAATTTTATTTAAAGACATGCTCAGATTGAGTAAGGAGGTCTTTATTTTAATTGAAGTTTCATTATTTCCACTTTTATTTAAAACTGAATTTTACGTGCACTGATAGAAAATCTCAGAGAGATGCGGAGTTCAAAGATAGGACTGCATAAGGTCTACATAATACCATAAGTGAATTATAGGACTATCGAAATTTGAAGCTTAAAAATATTTTGCTGAAAAACTTATTATGAGACCAAGTTAGGTAAAAATAATTTAACCCTTTAGTCGGCATTAATATTGGCGAACCGACTGTTTGCCATACGCGGCTAGTAAGCAATAAATCGTAAATTATTTTCCCCACTCATTTTGAGGTTTCAAAAACCTCAGGCCAAAACAACATGATGTAATTACATGATAAATATTAAATAGAAATACGTAATAATAAATATTAATATTAATTATAAATATTTACTGTTTATTATAAAAGAAATTAATTTCTTTATAAAGTTAAAAAGTAGAAAATTTCTTATAAATAAAAAAGTAGAAAATTTCTTTCAGTTCTTGTATTTCTAAATTTGTTTGAGATTATTCTTAATCTCAACAGACCAAAACGTCTCTCATTTTGCCTTCAAATCGGAATCCTGGAAAGCGGTTAGAGAACAGACTGTACCTCAAATGTCATCTAATTATGATTGATAACTACAATGCTCGTCTCCAATGGCATCCGTATAACCTTTACGCCAACTCTCTGTAGAGTTGACTCTACAGGCAATAAACGTAGCCTCTTATCATTGGACAATCCTTTCTCATTTCTGTTAATCATGTAACATTATAAAAATATTTAAGCTGCAAGTATAATTAAAAATGAAAAGATATGTAAAGTAAAAAAATGATTTTATAAAATTGAAGCATGCTGAAAATAAATTCAAAGCAAAATTCTGTTTTAAATCTAATTAATTAAAATTCAAATAGGTGTAAGCTACATATTCATTATCATAATTTTATTACCTGTAAATTCTTAGTAAACTATGTAAGTAAAAGAATCTGTTGACTGTAATCTGAAGGCCATTTTAATTCATTTCTTGTGTGCCAATAAAAGTTTTCGAAAAATATTTTGGTTATTATAATAAAATCATTCATTTTACAAAATGCAATAATATTAAATTCAAAGATAATAAAAATTCTGTTGAATTCCATTCATTTTATTCTATGACAAAATTTTTGTCAGAATAAAAATTTATTTAAGTATTAAGGGCCAATTTTATACTTATTAAGGAAATAATAATAAATTTTTGAAAATATTATAACTGCTATACTGCATCTAACAGCTTCTTAAGAAATACTGGATTTGGAACCAGAAAATAACCGATTTTAGGTTCTAAAAATTAAAAAAGGCTGAAAGTAATAAAAAAAGGATTGATACATATATCAGTGATAATATTTATTTCAGAAATACATAAAGAATCGTAACCAGAATAAGGAACTGTAAAAACAAATCATAAAAGAATTATAATTTGAATAAAGAATTATAAGAACTAAGAATAATTTTTATCCAATAACCACAAGTAATCATTTTAAATGCAATCATAATTATTTGCTTGTCTGCTGAAAGAATTCATCAGAAATGTTAAATTCAATATCAAAATACTTCTAAACTACAAATTCTCGAATTGAATGAAAATGAAGAAAATTATTAAAAAACACCATATTTTATGAAAATTTAACAAGAACAATCGAGTAACATATTATCGAAATAAAGAGTTATTTCAGAAATTATTAAAGAATTAATGTCAGGAAGACGAATATAGTTAATAAGGATTTCTTCAAGAATCAAGAACTAATGTTTCATATTTTCTGCAAATTAATGTTAAAAATGCAGCACTATTACCAAACAGCCAACTTCATACTAGTTCTAAAAATCTATTAAGAAGTATTAAATTCTGCATCAAACACGAACAAACTACTAGTTCTAAGAATTAAAAATTCATGAAAATAAAAAAAAAATATTAAAAGATCCCATTTTTTTTCTTTAACAGTTTACTGAGAACAAAAGAGTAAGAATTTTACCACGTTCCGAAGAAAACTTAATCAAGATATCAGAAAACAATAAAGTAAGCTTTTAAAGATAAGCCTAAACAGTCTCTCAGCAATAAATGATAAATAGGCCTCTAAAAGAGAATTTAAAGTATGTCACGCATCGTCTAAAACTAATTTATATGAATATTTTATCAACCTCGAGGGATAACGGTTACAAATCTGCATTGTTATGATTTTAAGTTTCAGAGATTTTTCCGTCTGTATCTAAAAAACTATTATAATATCGATGGAAAATTTATAGACCGTAGAAGCTGTTTTGAATATATTTAAATTTTTAATGGAATATGCAGAAAATCGTTTGGCATAAGCAACTTTATTATATTTTTAACAGTTTTATTTATTCATCAATTTTTCTCACATTTTTAATAATAATCGTCTGATAAAACAAAAGTTTCGTCAAAAGTATAAATCCGATTGGATATAAACGACAGATACATTATTAATTTGTTTTCCTTTTTTTGTTTAGGAACCATTTTAATGATTTTTAATTTAATATATTTTAAAAAAGACAGATTAAATAAAAATTTTGGCAACAATTAAAAAAATAAAAAAATTGCATTTACTAAAAAGAATTCTAAAAATAGTTTTTTTAAAAAAAGAGGGGGGGGGAATTCACTAAGTATTACAAATTTAATTCAAAAATAATATATCCAAATTAAGAATTACATCAGAATGATTTAAAATCGTATTCGATATTCGACGAATTTAGATAGATCTATGTAGAATTTTGTAGGATAGTTATATAGCCACTGCAAGATGTAAAAATCAGCAACATTCGAAGAAACATGAAATTATTTGTGACTAAATAATAAATTGAAAACATATTCTTTTTAAATAATTGCTGCTAATGAATAATCTATACGTGTCTGATAAGAAATAAGTTAAACATTTAATTCAAAAAACCCAAAAAGGTTTTTAGGAAAAGAATGTAATTATTTATGATATTGCATATAATAGAAAATAAAAAAAACAAAATAATAAACTTTCCATATCGTTTTATATTACACTTATATTATTATTTAAAATTTTTCGGTCATTTTTTTAAACTTTTTTTTGTACATGCGGTACATAGAAAATATAGTTTATATCAAAAATCGCCATTAAAAAAAATCGTACTCGAGACCTTTTCAAATCTTTACGTTTTAAACCTTTCTGTTCAAAATATAATTTTTAAAATAAAATGTTCATATTCCTCTTAATCTGCTGCTGCAAAGATAACTCAAAAATGCTTTTAGTTATATGGCCGACATTTGGTATATGGCTTTTGAGCCAAGATTGCAGACTGTCATCAAATTTTGAGTAAAATCTGCTCGGTGGAAGTCTGCGTGTCCATCTGCACCAATACAAGTTAAAATGGTGGTAACAAAACGAAGACAGCTAAATAGCTAACATTTGGTGCACAGATTTATAATCTATAGTGTATATGCCTGTCAAAGATTGAACCAAATAAAACATGTAGTGAAATATCTATCGGTCTGCATTTCAAGAAACATGTACAATAGCTCAAAAAAATGAGAGTACACCTTACTTTTAATTGATAAATCCGACTTTCAATGCAAATAACACATTGATTAGAAATCGAAATATATTTTTAGTTTTACACATTAAAAATGGTTTAATTTAAACTAAGAATAAAGAAAAATCAATGAAAAACCTCTAAACTGAAAAATATCAGAAGCATTTTAAATAAACATTAGCAGAATTTTGCCTCAAACATTTGTAAATACATCAATGAAATTTTTGTAATATCTCACTTGGAAAGAAAGTATTAATAGTTCATTGCCTTTTTTTACATGAGGTAGGAAATTTATTTCTTATTGATGGCATTAGGAACCATATGGTTTACTTAAGTATACTACTTAGAAATCTTACAGAGAGTGCTGAAAATTTGGTTTTTGGTAGAAATTTCTTTTCCCAGCAGAACAATGATCACAAAAGGAATTCTTGTAACGCTACAATAATAGTGTTTTTTCATTGTAAACAGCATTTATACACACTGCCACAGCACCCTGATATCAATGACATAGAATGTCTGTGAGCCACCTTCAAAATAGTGGTTCAAAAATACAAAATTAAAAACAAATCCTATTTAAAACTATTGTTGCAAGAAGAATGCGTAAAATATCTTGAAACGCCACCAAAAATGTGTCGAATCAGCACCGCGACGTCTAAAAGTCATCACAAAAGCCAAAAGACATGCCATTAAATATTTACACTTTTTTTGCGAGATATTACAGCATTATCTTTGGTATATTCTCAATTTTTTGAGGGAAAAATCTACGTTTCTTTACCTAAAATGCTTCTGATATTTTTCTGTTTAGAGGTTTTTTCATTGATTTTTCTTTTTTTTTTTTACTTTAAATTAAGCCATTTGTAAAAATAAAAATATGTTCGAACTTTTAGTTAATGTGTCATTTGTATTGAAAGTCTGATTTATCAATTTAAATTAAGGTGTACTCTCAATATTTTGAGCGACTGTAACTGTAATAACTCAAAAAAGCAGTGAAATAATTGTATTAAAAATATATATATCATACAAAATTTGGTATTGATTTTATGCCTCAATTTGAAAATACACGTCAATTTTTATGGTTTAATCGGTTTTGAAAAGCGCATCTGAAAAACAAATTCGATTTTCGGATACTGTTAACTGCATTCCAGGGATTTATCGCCAAATATCTCGCCAAGGATGACACGATAGATTCCTTAAAATTGGTAAATTCACACCAAAAGTTAATATTCTTCACTCCTGAACGCCAGTGTCATGTAAGGCGTTTTATGGCGTAATAACCTTATTTGAGAATATTTAAAAAAACTTTTTTAGAATACGACTCCGCTGGTTTATTTATATGAAGATGATTTAAGTTATATTTTATTCATAAAAACAAATAATTTAAACACCAGTGGAGGCGGTGTCCCTAGAATTTCTCACTTACTATCTTATTCATATATCCAGTAGAGCAGGGGTTCTCAAACTTTTAGACATTGCGACCCCCTTTTTAGAATAAGTATTTTGGTGACCCCCCAAAGTTTTAACTCTGTCTAAAGTTTACACGTACTCAAGAGTTCGTAGAGTATGTGTCGGGTATTGGCGCCACACCCCTTGACACTTCATCTTTCTCATTACTAGTATCATCTCATCTCGAAACTTTGATCGAACAGTTTACAGATTACATTCCAGTTACGGATATGAGTGGGGTTGTGTGGATAGTCAATCCGTTCAGTGAGCAAGCCGTAACATAAGCTGAGCCAAGTGCCCTTCATCATGATCAATTGATAGAGATTTCAAGTGATCAGTTAGATAAAGTAACTTTTGTCGACAAATTTTGGGTACGTATTAAAAACCAATACCCATAACTGTTAACAACAGCATTAAAAACTTTTATGCCATCTTCTACATATTACAACTGTGAACAAGGATGCTCCATAAGGATAAATTTAAAAACAAAATCAAGAAATCGTTTGACACTGGGAAATGGCATTTCTTTGTGTGTTACAAAGCTCATTCCAGACATTTAAAAATTGGTTAGTTCCAAACAAGTAATAAAAATTGGTTAATTAGAAACAAGTAATAAAAATTGGTTAATTCTAAACAAGTAATTAAAATTGGTTAATTCCAAACATGTATCCCATTAACTAATAGAACACAAAAACCAACTTCTATGTGTATTAAAGGCTTTGTGTGTACTCTTTTTTTAAATGAAAACTACAGCAATTAATTAACTTTCCTTAAACTTTTCTTCCACATCTCTCGACCCCCTTGGGGGTCGCGACCCACCTTTTGAGAGCCTCTGCAGCAGAGTATAAAACTTAGGAGCACTGAACGACGTAAGTGTATAAAATTTTGAACCATAAAGTATACGTACTTCTTAATATTAAAAAACACAGCACTTGTATATTTAGGAATGTCAAAATAATAACAGATGATCATTTGTAAGTTATAAAAGGGTATTTAATGTGCAAAATTAAATGATGAATTAAATTAAAAACTAAAGCAATCGAATTAATTATTTAATATGCCATAATTTTATTTCAAAATAGTTCAAAACCAGATCTGTTTATTACATAAAAATTAAATTTCTTTCAATAATAAAAATAAATTTGAATACGTGTTTTAATGCTCTTCAAATTGGACTTTCTAATCTAATGCTACATAATGCCTCAGAGGGTATGAATGTCCAATTCAGAATGTTCTTTTTTTAGTGTTAATTAGAGTTTTGATTAATTAAAAACTAAACTGAGTTTTGGTTCTTTTCTGTTATAACTTCCGATACTATTATGGCATGAAAACCAATTATGTGCCTTTTCGAAATTTAAAAAGCTGCATTTTTAAAGAAGCTATTTAATATTCAAGCAAATGTTAGTTTTTTCTTCTTCTTATAGTAGTTACTCTGAAATTCAAACAATTTTCATATGTGCTCTATTCAAATATTAAATTATATTTAATCTTGTTATTTTTTCTTCCAGTGTTTAAAGTTAAGGAAAATGATTCTATTTAATATTTATTTAGTTTACAAGTGCATGGGAGGGGGAAGAAAACATATACAATGCTATACGAAATTTTAAAAAAAAAGATGACGCACAATCATGACGAGTTTTTTTTAAAAAAAAGACGCACAATTATGTTTTTATTAACTCTTTGTTGTCATGGGAATGATCACTATTAGAAAGGCAAATACACTTAGTAAACGAATCAAGTGTAAGATAAATAAAAAAAACACCTTTAAAGACTAACAATTTAGCAAAATATTGGACACGAAATTTACTTAAACGATTTAAATGTGGTCAATATTCTTAGTAAATCAACTGGTCACCAAAAGTCACTGTGGAAAAATCGCAGTGAAAAAAAACATTCTTACTAGTTTTAATGCAGATTCATAGGAACTAACCAGCCCGTATTTTATGAATTTAAGAAATTTTATTGGTCTAGACTTTACAGAATATATTCTACGTTAATGTAAGACTTTTGACTAAATATCGCAAATTTAATAAATACCCATAGCACAAAAAATGTTGTCCCATAACAATTTTGAATACTAAAAAGCATAAATTGTGAAAGGATTCAAAAATAACTTTTTAGGTTAATAAATATGATATTCTTTCTATTAAGATTAGCTCTGATAGTCATTGCTCGTAAAAGCAACATCATTGAATTCTCTTTTTAGATTTTGCAAAGAGAAAAAATTGGAGTGTAGACATAATTTATACAAAAATTTTCATGCTTTTAACAGTCAGAAAAAAAAGGAAAGTTCATTATTTGTTTCAAATTTTCAGTTATTTCTTTTTTTCAAGAAATATGCATATCAGTTTTCATAAAAAAAATTTAAAAAGCAATAATTTAAGTAAAATAAATTATATATTTAATATCAAAAATATTTAAACTTACTTAAAACCGTTATTAAAATACTTATATTTAAATAGTTTACTAAGAAAAAATCATTTATGTAGAATAAATTATTTACATTATGAATTCCAAAATAAATAA
The DNA here is from genome assembly GCA_026289955.1 of Argiope argentata. Classification (NCBI taxonomy): domain Eukaryota; kingdom Metazoa; phylum Arthropoda; class Arachnida; order Araneae; family Araneidae; genus Argiope; species Argiope argentata. The sequence goes on from JAOUZG010022412.1 coordinate 493,951, forward strand.
ATAAATAAAAATAACAGAATGCAAAAGATCTGCAAGTAGAATAATCCCATTAGTAAACAGAAAACGATAATAAAAAACTAAATAACTAAGAAGAAATAAAAAAGCGAGTCAAAAATTTTATTAACCTTCTACTACACGAACTAGAATGAAATTTCCTGAGAAGTTATGGTGTAAAAATAAAAATTCTATCACAAATTGAAGTATATTCTTACCACTTCCGGTGGCAACTGGAGAAGATAAAGGTTTATTTTATACCAGCCACCTTTGGCAATCAGCCGGTTCACCAATATTAATTCCGACTAAAGGACTCAAACAATTTTTTTACATAATTTGGTCTCATAATAAGTTTTTCAGCAAAATATTTTTAAGCAAATTTCGATAGTCATATAATTCACTTATACTATTATGTAGTCCTTAAGTAGTCCTATCTTTGAACTCCGCATCTCTCTCTGATTTCCTCTCAGTGCACGTAAAATTCAGTTTTAAATTAAAGTGATAATGATGAAACTTCAGTTAATATAAAGACCTCTTTACTCAATCCAAGCGTGTCTTTAAATAAAACTAAGAACTGAAAGCAGGGAAGTCCGACGTTGAAGTTCTATGTTCCCTAAAGAAATTAAAACATTATATATCTTTTTTTATAATTTATAATATCTCAAGGAATTATACAGCAAACATTTCACAAATTAAACGAAACGAAACAGTTTTTAATTTTATTTTTAGATGCATATGAATGCTCTCAATAATAAATTTTTTTTATTTATAAATATATTTCAAAAAATATGGTTTAAATTTGGTTAATCAATGGTTAAATTAATTTAAAATCTTATAGATTCATATTCTGTAAAATATTCTTAATATTTCAACTTCTAAATAAATAAATAAACATTTCTATCTTCTGCGATCAAATCTGGCTGATTTATTCAGTTACGAATATTGTAAATTTAGAACAATCATCATTTTCATAATCTAGGTCAATTATTTTATTGTAACTCTGATTGGCTTCTTTGAGATTTTGATAAAGTGATCTAAAATCGCTAGTTTTTGTCAAATAGTTATATTGAAATTTTAATAGATCGATCAGCTTTGATGATTGATTTAGTCGAGTGCCACTTTTTTATTTTAAGGACTTATAGTTTCTAGAATATTTTGTTAAATATGATTCACAGAGCAGATGATATATCTAACAATTTAAAAGTCATAAGTCATCTGTATTTTTTCCTTCAATCTACTAATTATATATTTCACTAAGACCATTTGTTAAGAGATGTATGTCTCTCCCCAAAAAATTGAGAAATTAAATGTTGGGCTCCGATTACAGAAGATACCTTGTAAATGTTAAGCCGTATTTGCCTTAAACAAAACTGTTTAATTAGATTAGTTATATATGTATAGTAATATATCATAGAAAACGTTTCCATCCATTTATTTTCAAAAATATCATGTTTAATATTTGTTTCATTTTATACAGACACGTGCCGAAAATTACATTTTTATATGTTTAAATTGGAATGATAGTTGAATTATTTTTTCTCATTTGAGAACATGATATTGTTTTGGTAGAAAGCTTGGATGTCTCCGAAATATGCGGGTAAAAATAGTTTTATATGCTTTCATAAGTTTTGCATTGTTAATTATTACGAATGATGGTTTGAATGAGTTTTCAAATAGCTGACCTGCTTTTACCAGTATAGCTATAATACTACTTTTGCTTCGTTGAAAGCAGATGCATTTTTATTTCGCATGATTCATTAAAATGCAGAGATAAATTACAATCACGAAGACGAAGTCTTTGATTTACACAAAATATCTTCTTGACATAAGTAAAAGTAACAATTCAAAACATATCTTATTGTTTTAAAAATTAAAAAGAAAATGCAGAAATGTTTTACTACTACTTATTATCAATTGCTTTTTGTTTGTCATTTCTTCTAAATGATGTCATCCTCGTTTAAGATTTCTTACTTTTAAATAATTAATCTCGCTCTCAGAAGATTATCGTTTGGTGCTTTTCTAAAACTTCTTTTTCAGTTTTAACTGTCGCACTTTTGTAATACATTTTTATTTTATATTTTTATTTATTTTAATTCTTTCATTGATTTAATAATTTTGATATTGCAAACGATCAAGAAAAATTTTTCTCTAGCATTTATTGTTAAAAAATACCATATTTCCTATTTATTTCATTTCACGAAATCACGTGATGAAAATTATATTTTTCAGTTTTATTTTTGGTAGTAATGAACATTTTTTAAATCAGAACTTCTGAAAGTGTAATGGCAACATTTTATTAAAAGCTGATTTTTTAGATCCTCGTGAAGATAAAATTTTATTTATATTTTATGCGAAATAAATCGTTGAAAAATACGATTAGATTAAAGTTTTAAAAATTCATTAAAAATAGAGTTTTTATTTATAGGTCAAAACATCAGAATCATTGAAAAGCTAATTTTTTGAGCTTTAACTGGATGCAAAATTCAATTTTGTGCTGTAATATTTTCGGAAGTTATAGCGAAAAAACTTCAAATTGTGACTTATTCTTTAATTAATTAAAATTTTAAATAAAAATTCAATACATTTCCGGTACCCAAGGTATACATGTACCAAATTTGGTAGCTGTAGGTCGAACGGTCTGGCCTTCAGAGCGCCAACAGAAACACACACACATTTTGCTTTATTATAAGTAAAGATTTGTTATATGAGCATGAATTCCTTCTTCCAATTATCAATACATTTTTATTGATGTATTCAGAAGAAACTTCAAGAAATTCTACCGAAAACATGATTATTGAAAACAGTGCTTAAAAAATTCTGTTATAAAATAATAACAGTAAAAAAAATATAATTTTCTAAAATAAATATCATAAACTTCAACTCTATATTCTTTGTTATTATTGAAAATCTAATACACATAAACTTTTATAACAACACTCAACTTTTATTAAACACGCGAATCGAAGTAGATGGGTTTTTTTCTCGTTCGTATAAAAAGGGGTTAAATGCTCATTTATGCTTTACATATATAAATATAGTTCTTGTAACAAATGAACTTTTATGTCATTTAACTTCTTTTAAAAGCTCGAATTTTTCAACGATTTGGATTTCTTCTAGCTAACTTTAATGTGATAAAATAAGGAAGAAAAGTATACATAAAGTTAATAATATTTATGTTCCTTTTAGTCATCTAAATGTTTAAAAAAACTCAAAAGTTAAAATAATAAAACAAACTATCCTGAGCACAAACTTGTTTAAATAATAAAACATATGAGAATACAAAATATAATTCATTGAAATAATCATGGTTTCAAACTTTATATTTTTACTAAATAATTAACTCTTTTATTCTATAAAATTCAAACCAGCTATTTTTACTCTAATATGTAAAATTAAATCACGTAGCGTAAAAGTAATAATAACAGGTAATGTATAATTTTAAGTATGTAAAATTACAATAAAGATCGTCTGAAGCTGTTAAAACGTATGAATGTATATTTTTTTAAATGATACTAAATATTTTGCATAAATAATACGAAAAAATGTGGATTTTTCAGTAAAAAATTAGTAAAATACTTACTGCATTTCTTTGTGGAATAATGTATCATTTCAACAAAAATAAGTAAAATACTTTTTCATTTCTATGTCTTGTGAAATAATGTGAATTTTGGATTAAAAAAATAAGTAAAATACTTACTTATCTGTACCTCTTGTAAAATAATGTGAATTTTGGTTAAAAATAAGTAAAATATCTACTGTTCCTCTTGGAATTTAATAGTAAATGTATAAACAAGTTTAAGTGGAATCATCTAGACTTTTTGTATGCTCTCAAATTAAGATGATATCACCTTTCTCTCTACAAAAATCTTGTGTTTTGAGCCATGAAAATCCCACCTGCACAAAGTGGAAGTATAAAAAAGAGTTATATATATATTCTTGGATCTCTTATGAGTGAGAATCTTCATCAGAAATGAGCGTTTTGTGCTTCTTAGTCTGTTTTACTCATTTTTCCCATTTTCGATCCATTGAAGATAACATTTTCAACGGAATAACAGTTTTAGAAACAAAATCTCATTTCGAATTAGTTTAGTTTAGTTTAGTTATATTAACAATAGATTTAGTTATATAACACTAGGGACAACTTGGGACGAATCTCGTAATTTTCAAGCGTGGTCTGATGACGAGGGCGACGTCTAAGCTGGCACCTCCATCTCCACACCACACTAGCAGCAGGATGTTTGGCTTTCACAGATTTAAGGTGCAATAGTCGAACTTACAAGACGATTCTTCGGTGGAGTTGGGTCTCGAACTTGAAACCCTAAAGCTCCCTTCCCACCTTACCATTAGGCCACAACGACCTCTGAATCGCATTTCGAATTCCATTTATCAGTCACATGTATGCAAATGTTTATACAGATCGATAACCAATACTTTTGGAGAGTGACCAACTAGTTCGTCGAGAATATTGGTTTGTGTTACTTTCAAAGAAATCACTCCAGTTAAACTGATTCTCATAGTTCTTAAAAGAAACGTTTTTCAGGAAAAATCAAATTGTTATGGGTATTAAAACTGTGATATTTGACCAGCCTTGCATTTGTTCTGTTGTGTGTGTGTTGTGACTAATGACACTTGCCGTGGACAAGCTTCCACTGATACAATCAGAAGATGATTTTAAGCCTAAGAAATGCGTCTCTTTGTTTTACAAGTAGTGCCATCTAGGGCCAAGAGTACGACTTAGCCACACATACGTCACAACCCCTTTTAGGGGGCGGACTGCATTCATGCAAATTCATTCATACATCTCAGATCGCAATTTAGACCTGCAACAGAGGAGGATCACCTCTGGCCCCAGTACCCCCAGTGGTATTACTCTCGATATGGAGGAATTTGCGACCACGAACAGATTTAACGAGCGCCAGCCGCCACACACTCGGGAAATCTTTTGGCCATTGACTTTCGAACTCGCAACCTAAGATATATGAGTTCAACGCTCTACCAACCAGGCCATCCCGGCCCACATTTATCCTGTTAATTGTGTAAATGAACTATCTGAATAAAATCATGTCCCCTGATATAGTACCCTTATTAAAATGTATATGTCCCCCTCTTATTTATATATTTTCCGAAATTCGCAATATTTTAAATTTTTTTTTTCATTTCTAACATAAATGACAAGATATAAAACAGAATTATTTTTCCTTAGGTTTCGACAATAAGAGAAATTGCTGCTATTCAGAAGTTGATGAAAAAAAACTGTTGAAATCTCACAATAAGATGAAAGGAATTAGTGAAAAAAAATATAATTAAATAATTTTAAAATTCAAGGAAAATTGCAGGTATTTTAAATTAGAATTACTAAATATATAAATTTTTGTAAATTTAAAACGTTGTTAAATCAGTTTTCTTGAAATACACTTTTTGAAGGTCCCCTTGAAACCGGTAAAAGTGGCTTCACTTAAACTTTCACGCATTCTCTCTAACGAATTAGTCTTCTCAGAGAAGCCTTTATTGGTATTGGCGTGCAAAAGTTACGAAAAACTAACTTTTGGCTTGAATTTAGCAGTTTTACTGTAAGTGTTATGTCACCCTTGGCGATTTATTTCGTGATTAATACACGGCATTCGGTTACTAGTATCGGAAAATCATATAGGTGTTTAGATATCTCTTTCTCATCTGATTGAAACCAAAATTCGATACAAAATTTCATAGGACAAAATTTTGAAATTATCTATACTATAGATATTAAATCTGGGTGCCGAATTTTATCTATCTAGCTCTCTTGAATTTGTAGTTATGAAATTAACTTAGATGCGAACAGCTGGACAGAAAAACTACCTTTGAATAGATTTTACTCAAAATGTGATAGAAAACTGAAACTAAGACTTTAGACTAAAGGCTGTATACCAAAATTCAGACAGACGTTATTCTAGGAATGTGTTTCCCTGTAATACAAAACTTGCTTCCCTTCGATGGTTTCTTTCTTTCTTTTTTTATTTTGATAGAAACGCACAATTTTAGTGTTAAGGTTATGTTATAATTCCATTACTTTGCTAAACTTCCTTGCTATATCTATGATCATCAATAAAAAAAATCGAATGTCTCTGTAATTTTGCTTAAAATCGTATCTTCACAAATATGACGTCGATGTTTTAAGGAGACATATTTGTTGAGATACACAAACTGATTAACTGGATTAATTAACTATTCCCTCGATTTTTTTCCGGATGTTTATCAATTCTTTTTTTTTACTGAATCGACTTTCTATAAATAAATAAACCTCTCAAGAAAATGTTATAGAATTCTGAGAATATTTTCAAGTTTTACAGGGTTTTTTTTAAAAAAATGACGATTTCAATGTTAAATGAATCTTATGGAATTTCGGTGCCATTTTGGAAACTGTTATGTATTTCTTTTTAAAAATTTCACTGACTTACAGTGAATTTTTCCATTTCATAAAGTCATAAAATAAATGCATAAATAACACATACATAATATTTTTTTACAAATATTTGAATAGGAATGCGGCAAAGAATAAATTATGACAAAGTAAAATGTTTGCATGGGAACAAAGCTGATACACTAAAATGTCGTAAACTTAAAAGTTTTTGCTCATACGCTGAATAGTTTTCGAAATATTCACAAAAATTGTAAAATTCAGACAATCGATCTGCAAAAATCATTGTTCGAGGGACCGTATATTGAATATTTTTGTATTTATGGATTTAATTTTTATCCAGCAAAACTTTTAATACTAATTATAATGTTTTAGTGAAATAAATAGTAAATTTATTTTCTGATCAGACGCTTTTAATCTAACGTAAATTCTACTTTCTTTAAAAAGATGAAAGTTTTTTTTTTCACTCAGACGGTATAAAATTAAATTTCAGGACAGATTAGCTATTAGAAGGTTTAATTAATTTTTGCTCTGTACTAGCATTTATCATTTCAAATAAATAAATTAGAAATTCGAAGAAATCTGTTCCATTTCTCAATATTCAGTAAATTAATTAACGCTAAAATAAGGAAATTATTTGGCATTGATTATTTATATAATTAATGTTTTAATGCTAAGCCTTAATTCCTAAATACATTTAGTTATATGAAGAATATTTTTTAAATATTCTTAAAATTATTCTCTTAGAGTTATAATATAATCTCTCCTTTACAATTATGTTTATGAATAAACTTTGCTTTCAAACATCTGGTTCGAGGTTTTGTAGCTTGATAATTCCTTTGGCTCAATTTTTTTAATATTTATTTATTTTGATAACATCATACTTTACATAATAGAAAGAAAGTGAATCATTCTGTTATTCTTATTGTGTCTTACAATTGCAAACTTAATAAATTTTCTATCTGAATAAAGAATCGTTTCAACTTTAAAGTAAGTATCCATGCTTTTAATAAACGCTAGTAATTTCATTGGCTTAAAATATCTTAATGATATTCGAATTGCCCCTATCAATGTTTTCTAAAGAGAAATGCATTTCATTCGTCATAAAAATTAGCTACGCATATTAATTTCTTTAGGCAAGAAAACATCTATAAATGATTAAACGATGAATTAATTTTTAAAATAATGGAAATTCTTCAAAATTTAAAAATAAAAAAATATTTATAGTTATATTTTGTAAAGAAATATTCAGGTGGTTATCAATATAATGGGAATATTTGCGAATAAAAGTGACATTTTTGAAGGCTCTTCGTAAGCATTAAAATATAATAGCCACCAATTTAAAAAAATAGCAATTTTTATGTCTTGGTGGTATGTGTTAGGTTTATTGTTTTGTACTTATTACATTTTTTTTCATCAAAAACGTCGAACCTCTCAGTTTTGAAAGAAGACAAATTGTAGAAACCCGTCTAGCCAGTTACAAGTGAGACGGAAACTTTCCAATTTTTAGGCGTTTCTAGATGCATGGTGTCTAAAATCCCCACAGCATACACATAACTCTATAAGGCAAGCTCAGCAAAGCAAAATAACAAAAAGAGAAGCTCCATAAAAGAGACCGATGGGTATTGAAGTGGATTGTAATGCCTAAAAAGCGGACAACTGCAGCATAAGTGACCGCAGAACTCAATACCCATTTGGATTTTCAAGTGTTAGTGATTACAGTTAGAAAGCACCTTCATCAACAGAATATTAATGGAAGAGTAGCAATTCCCAAGTCCGCAGATGTTAATGGTGAATGTCGGCTACAGTCAATTGTTAAGTCACAGAAAGCAATATGGTTTGACGAATCCTGTTTCATACTTTTCCCTTCAGCAAGGTGGGTGCACATTTGGAGGGCATCTGCCCAAGCTTGCGAGATCATGATGGTCTCCTTCCAACTGTTTAGCATGGATGCATCCATTTCGTGGGTTTTTTTTTCTATCTCAATTGTAAACCGGAAAGAAAAAATCCCCAGGGAGAAGTTTAAAGAAATTTTAATTTATCAAATCCATCCTTTGATGCAAACTTTGTTTTCCTGCAAGAGATAAAATTTTTCTGGATGATAATGCAGATATCTTCCACTGGCATCTCTCTCAGGGTTTTAACAATATCTCCAGGAAATATGGCACAATATTTCTCTAAACACTATTAAACATTTGTATGAATCGATTTCGAGGCGAATCCAAGTTGTATTACATGCAAATATCGGTCTTAAACCAAACTAATAAAGGATTCTTTTTAAACATAAGATGTTTCCATTATTTTGATAACACCTGTGCTCATATTAAGTGTACAACTGAGTAGTCTTATTTGTTATTCTGGAATAAAAACACGAAAAACAGCAATAAATGTTTTACTAACAAGGATAGAATATATTGTTCCAGGTGAATTGATGCTTTTCAGGTGGAGTTTTCAGCAAAAAAAAATTAATAAATATAACTCTAGAACTAATTGAGGCTCGTCTGGTAGACTGTACATTTAATAATAGTCACATTTCGGATAAATATCTATTAATTGACAAAGCCGACATGAGCCAAAATAGTTTGCTGTGCTTTTAATAACGCTCACATTTCGGATAAATTTCTTTTAATTGATGAGGGCCTTGTAATCCATCTAGTCGGCTGTGTTTATTAATAACGGCCACATTTCG
>JAOUZG010022412.1:503037-523541 GCA_026289955.1 Argiope argentata
TTAATAACGGCCACATTTCGGATAAATTTCTTTTAATTGATGAGGGCCATGTGATCCATCTAGGCGGTTGTGCTTTTAATAAAGCTCACATTTCAGATAAATTCCAATTAATTGATGCGGCCTATGTGAACCATCTAGTCGGCTGTTTTTTTAATCGGAATAACATTGAGAATAAATTACTTCTAAAAACACTTTAAAATGACTGAATTTAATTTTTTATATAAATTGTGTGTCAAGTTTTAAAAAATTAACGCATAAAAACTTTTTTAAAATTTTTTTTGTGTAACTTGAAAATTGAACATTTTTGAACATCAAGTTGATATTAGTTTTGAAAATTTTGATTAATTTTTAAATTCAGAGTCCTGAACTCAGTAAAATATTAATTTTTAAGTTTCGGGGAAAAATATCCAATTTCTATTTCTTTATAACAGTTTAATATTTTCTTGAAATGATAATTGAGCTTGAAATTATGAAACAAATATAAAAAATTTAATTCGTTTCCATCATTTCGGAAGTCGTTTGCATATTTCGAGAGAATAGTTCTAAAAGCGGAAAACTAATGCCCCAAAAGCGATAGATTGCCAGTTTTCTGCTCGTTCATTTTATGGTTTCAAAAAACCTCAAACCATTACAAAATCATATTCTCACATGATAAAAACATTTTAACAACAACCAAAAAAAGCGTAACAACGTTGCCATTGGCTTAAACATTTGAATTACTAACTAAATTTTTATTTTTAAATGATTTTTGACGATAAATCTCCAAGTGATAACCTTCTGCATTATTTTTTAATAACCCTAAAAGTGAAAAATGGATGCCTCAAAAGCAATAAATCACCGATCTGTTGCTTACGCGTTTTGAGGCTTCAAAGCAAAACAACATCATATTCTAAGATGCCAATAAGTGGTATGTGAATGTAATAGGGCTATAGATCTATATTTCACAGCTGTTTATTTTATAATATAGATGGGATTGAAAAAGCATAGGTTTTCACTTTGGTGGATAATGCTTGAATTCACAAATGTATATCTGTGAATATAAAGCATTCACAGAAGAAATAATGGGAAATCTTAATTGCTAACAGTTTTAAACACTTAATATTTCCTGATGTAAGATAAGTATATTTGAATAATATTATTTTTAGCGAAATGGTTTTTATTTTAAATCAGCGTACCTGCCTTCAGCTATCAACTTTTCACCTACCATATTATTGATAAAAAAAAAACTTTGACTAAATTCATAGCTTTGTCGTGTGTATCATTTTTCACGAATGATATTTCGTAATAACAAAAAAAAGTTTTATTTTCGATTATAATTGCAAAATAAAAATAGAACATTTTTATTGTCTATCTATGTTTGCATAGAGCTGACTTTAATTGATAAAATCGATCCAATTATTGAAATAAAGAGAATTATCAAAGTTTGACTCTGAGATATCTCATGAAACTTAAGGTGATGAGGGGTATCATGGGTTTTGACATGCAATAAAATTTGACAAAATCGGTATGGTGGTTAAGATTGGAGGACTCACTCATGGTTAGTTTTTCTATACAGATAGCACATTGAAGCAATATTTTAAAAAATTTTCTCGAAGAGGGTTGAGGGAAAAAGGATAGATGAGGATAGATGGCTATTTAGAGGCTATAAATTTTCGTATGAAATAAGAATATACCACAATCATATCAGAGGTTAGATTTGGAGAATCAGTAGTTTTTTTACCCGTTTTACCTGGGGGAGGGGAAGGAGTTTTTAATGATTTTAAATGTATTGATAAATATTAATTTTATAATTATTTGAAATTTATATATATATACTTAAGTCAGCAGAAATAAACGCAGTAAATGTATAAATAATAAATATTTCGAATTACATTTTCCTAAGTGTAACAAAATAACAATATCATGCAATAGAATAAGCTAGCAATTAACAGACAATAGTTATAGTTAATAAAATGTAAACTATTACTAAAAGAGTACAATTATAATTACTATTCACATATAATATAACCATTTTGTTCTTATTAATTATCAAAGCAATTGTAATTGCAGTTAATATTCAGCACAAACATGCTGTAAATTTTTAGATATAGTTAATAACCAAAAAAGTTATAATTACAGTTAATATTCGGATATGACTCTATATTCGGCACTTTCAATTAATGTTTGTCGTCTTTCAAATGAATTCTTAAATTTCTGCCCGAATTTATATATAATTTAGAAAAAAATTAACAAAAAGTTCGGTAAGACTTTACTAAATAATGAATCATTAACGTTATAATAATTTCGTCGCCAAAGCTTAGAATTTCAATTAATTTTAGAGTCTTTAAGGTTAAATAGCAAGCTTAGAATCTCGATATTTTGTCGTCTCTTACCTTCATAAAACTTTGTTCTAATCGATGTAATATTATAAATTACAGCTTGATTCAAAAGTATGTTAACAATTGAAAATTCAATAATTCCCGAAATAATAGAGGTAGAGAGGTAAAAAAATTGATACATGGTAAAATTAACATGGAGTTTTATTAAAACCAAAAATAAAGTACAAAAAAGTGGGAAGATGACGATTTGTTATCTTACGCATAGTGGACCAACAAAACCCGTTTCATTCTCCGAAGGCCTGTCAACTGTCACAAAAATTTAAATTATAATGAGAACTCGCATTGTATGATGGAAAAATCAAGGTGTTTTGTGGATTTATCAAATTTATTATGATCGGACCCTTTCTCTTCAAACGATTCTGCTTTTCAATTAGTGAGCGTAACGGGTACGGGGGTACGCTGTAACGACTTGACCACGGGCGGGTCAAATGAAATGGTAGCGTGTGATACACAAAGGGTTTATTTACAGCTTACACAGAAAAACACGTCATCTAGGTTAGATACAGGAAATATTTACAATGGATTGACTGTCCGACAACTTTGCCGGGAATTTATAAGCTGTCTGCGTATTCGGCTACTGCCTGTAGCTCCAGAGATCTACGGATTACTTCCGGTAGATCTTTCTAACAAACTCGAGATCGCGAGGTATCTCTTCCACTTCAGAACTCCTCACCGCTCGTCTCGTCCACCGGCTCAGCTTGTCTCCTCTTCTCCTCTTCTCTCCTTCCCTCTCCTTCTCTCTCTTGGCTTCTCGAATCCCTTTTTAACGGTCGCGACGCTCCACCTCTCAGGCTGATATTGGCGCGCTGGAGATGCCGGTTGTCCAATCATTCTCCTCCCACTGGCGCCACCATGTCGTGGGATGATTTCTGAGACATCCACCCCTTATCAGCACCGTCACCCGCTGTTCACACCTGCGATCTTCCTTCAATGGGTTGTAAACAGCATCTGCTGTTCGTTGTCGGGACCCTTCCCAGCTGGGTAATCCATAGACGAAATAGTCCCGTCTGGTATTTCAACCCGGTTCACTGCTTTAATGAGCCGAAAACATGTGTGATCCCTTATCTGTCTATCTCAAATTCTAAGAACGGGAGAAACACAATGGGATGAATAGCCTCACCGCTGGATAGGAATATCATTGTTCGATCATGCGTCTCTTCCATCAGAAGATAAAGTGGCGACTTCCTTACAACGCCTATATGTTACAGAATCACATCATATCCAGTCATCCTGATGTACCCCAAACTACCTATGAGTTGGACTGATGGAGTGCCTAGCCTCGGCAGGGACTTATCACCTGTCTGCAAAGACCTCGCACTAAGTAGGTTAAATTTGTCCACTGCAATGAGCTCTGGATCTGAAGTTGAGACCTGGTTGTCTTGCTTAAGTAGCATTAGCCAAGTGGTAGGAAAGGTTGAGGTGGTGAGTGTTAAGACTCGTTGTGATTGGCTGCTTAGGGATGTGAGGGTACGGGGATATGCTAATTTGGGAGGTAGAGAAATTATTGCGAAAGAGTAGAGATAATCTAATAGTTGTTGACAATTTTAAGAAATAGTATTAGGGTAAGACTTTAATGCAAGATACCACCCCTTTTTGCTACTCATGTGAAATATCTTGCATAGATCGTTTGGTGGAGATCACGCGATGAGGCGCCACTTTCACCATGCTTAACCTTCCAGATTCCCAGATCTTAATCCGTGTGATTACTGATTATGGGTTTTCTTAAATTAGCAGGTCTACAACGACCGTCCTGCCAAATAGACACCTCCTTGTAGGCACAACATTGATGGAAGATGGCGCTGCATTTCATATGACTACACATCTAAAAACAATCTTCTGCGCACATAGTTTGTTGAAGATCGAATGTCAGTTATCAGCCTCTCCTCCCAGGTCCCCAGCTTTTAATCCGTGTAATTATTTATATGGGATAATTTAAATTCGCAAATCTACAGCGATTGCGTGATCTCATTAAGGATGTTAAAAGATAACATCCGACAATAATTTCTTTCTACTTCTTCATATATATTGTACAGTGCTGTTCAAAACATTATTCTTCAGGTGTTGTTGGAGAATGATAGTTGTCATAATGATCATTTGTTTGAAAAGCAGATTATTGTTGAAAATCACTTGTAATGCTAATTTTTATTTATGTTATCATATGAAGCAAAAACAGACAGCATTTTTTAGACGTTTTTTAGGACGGGAAGGATCAATAAAATCTACTATCCTTTCAAACTTGGGTGTCAACTTTCACCTCTCTACCTACGTCATTCCGTAAATTATTGAATTTTTTAATGAACTTTTGTATCAACCGGAAAATCCGCTTTTGAACTTTTTACGAGTCCAAAAGAATACTTTAAATTTCTTTAATTTTGATTTTTCTGAAAGGAACAGAATTCTGCATGAAAATACTATTAAACAATTCTTATAAGTAAATGTTTTCTTTCTTTTTTACATATTATGAAGAAAAAAAATTCAAGAAACAAACATTTTTAAGTTTTTTAAACTTCCTTCTCTAAAAAAATCAAACATCATCTCTTACAGCTATATTTTGTTTGATTTCCCACACAATTAGAAAATTTTTAAAAATTCAACCGTACAAAAGCTATTTCGCAGGAAATCACAATAACAAAAAGCGCCCCCTGGTAAATAAAAATGAACCGAGGCGTTTCATAAATTTTCTTGAGTATGAACCTCGAAAAATATTGACACAAACAAGTAACAAAAAACTTTTCTTATCATAAAACTTTGAATTTCTTATTTTACATTACGTCCATCAACTTCTAAAAATATGCAGTTCTTCTTTGGTGAACTAAATGAATTAAAGAAACAAAGGGTTAATTTCCCCCCTTGCTTTCAGCCATCTTTGATGCATGCATTTTTCGCCGCGAAAAAAAGTGACAATTTCACCTTTCTCATTCAACTCAAAGAAAGCAAAAGTTGGAAGGCAGACAAAAAAAAACTTTTTTCCCTGAATGTAGTTCGTGATAAATTAAACAACTTTTTCTTAAATCTGAGGTAAAATGTTAATTTCTGCTGACTAGAGTCCTCCAGGCACGAACTGGAAGATTTGGCGTCCATGGCCACCAGATTTGGCTACTTATCAACTTTAAGGCTAGAGATACCACTTTTATCGAACTTTTACATGTTCCAAAGGAATATCTGAACATCTAATAAAATGCTAACGTGCGTAGCACATAAATCGCACTTATTACTTACTGTAGAATGGCAACATCAAATATCAATAAACCATCATATGGATTTTGCACAGCATCATTCATTGAATATTTTTACCTGTGCAAATTATCTAACGTTTCGTTCAAATAATTAATACAGCTTCAAAATATTGTTAGAAATATTAAGGAGATATTTCGTCATTTTAACAAAAAAGGCATACAGTCAGAGGAAAAAAGGTAGGAACCACAAAAAATGAAATCTTCGATCCCAAATTTGCAAATTATCTTGTGAGAACATAATTATTTTTAAGTCATCATTTGTCTTAATCAATTCAAGTCATTAAGCAGTTTAAACCGGTGTGAAACAATCATGAGACTTCTCTATCAATGTCTTCTATAATATATATATATATATATATAATAGACCGATTTTGAAATGAAATAATAGCTATGATGTCAGTTCTACGTCAACTTTTTTAGAAACGCACTTTCATATGAAATTTAAAATTGTTTCATTGGCTGGAAAATAAAAGAAAAAAATTGGAATCTTCGATCGTAAATTTCAAGTTATCATGTAAGAATATTATTATTTTTAAGTCAATATTCGCCTGAAATAATTTAAGTCATTAATCAATTAAAATGTGTTTGAAACAATCACAACACTTCTCTATCGATCTTTAACCCTCTTTCTCCATATCCGTATATGTATAAATGTTTAATAATTATTTTTTAAATTTTCATTTTCAATTTCTTCAAGCTGACAAACAAATTTTGGAGCTCAACGGATTTTTAGATGAAATAACAGCGATGATGTCATAGTTCTACGTCAGCCTTTTAAAAAGACATCTGCTGTCAAAGAAACATACATAATAATAAAGCAATACTGGTAGAAACAGGTAAAAATATATTTTGCCTGTAAATTTTGGAGACATCAAAACATTCTAACCAAACTACATCATGTTCTCACATGATAATAAAATAGTGAAAGAGACCTCAAACAAAAAAATTAATTGAGCCTAAAAATAAATTTAGCTCTCTAGTGATAAATAATCATGATAAAACTTTAAACTATTGGGTTGTTCGAAAAGTCATTTCGTTTTTTTTTTTTGGTGAAAATGAAAGACGATCCTCGTATAATGAATAATTATTTTATTAAATTATATATCGCCCATTCTGATCCAAAACCTTTTGCCATCTTTCTGGTAGAGGCATGATTCCACGCTCATAAAATTTTTGGTATTTGCTGGCAAAAAACTAATCCAAGGTGATTTTTGACGTCTTCATTTGAGACTAAGGTTTTACCGTCCAAAAAAGTTTGCATTGACCGGAACAAATAATAATCTGAAGGAACCAGATCTGGATAATATGGTGGAGTGGATCATTTTTGTGACATTTGAGGAGCGAATCACAGACTTCAATGTGACAACACAAATTTCTCTCCGTGAGGACATGGAGAACTCAAATATCGAGCTTCGAGGTTAAACCCAGGCCTTTCAGGTGGTCATAAACAGTTGAATTCAATAAATTTAAACTCTCACCGATCTCACGTGTTGTTGTTCGCCGGTTTGCATCAACTATTACCTTTATCGTGTCTTTATCAGCTTCAACCGGCCATCCGGAACGTGGTGCATCTTCGACATCAAAATTGCCGGATCGAAATTTTGTAAACCAGTTCTGACACTGTCGTATTGTCAACGCATCTTCTCCATACACATCGGTTAATTTCTTTCTGGCTTGAACAGCATTTTTACCTTTCCTACAGGAAAAAAGTGAAATATGACGAAATTGCTGCTTATTGCTTTCCCTATTTAAAAGGGCATCTACCAAAAACTACTGCGCAAAATCAATTGAACGTTTTCACAAACAAGTATTGCTATATCACCTCTCAAAACATACAATGATTAT
This sequence comes from Argiope argentata, assembly GCA_026289955.1. Classification (NCBI taxonomy): domain Eukaryota; kingdom Metazoa; phylum Arthropoda; class Arachnida; order Araneae; family Araneidae; genus Argiope; species Argiope argentata. The sequence goes on from JAOUZG010022412.1 coordinate 510,497, forward strand.
ACGTCTTAAGTGTGAAGTTGGAATAAAAAAATACAATTAAATCCTTTGTCGAGAAAAAACGAAATAACTTTTCGAACGACCCAATAGTTAATAGTTTCTCGACAAACACATCAAAATCATGCCAATCGTCCAAAAACTGTTTTGATTGGATAGCAGAATTGACGGCCGTAAGGGATTGCAGAAAAAAAAGGAGGGATGGTATATACCCTCAAAGTATTTTAATTTTGAAGACCACAAGTTAATTTTAAGTTTAGTCGTGTCATTATGACTTGCCTATGGAAACTGATATTCATATTTTATAAAATATTTATCTCATAAAAATAATCTTTATTTTATCTTAAAACAAAAAAAACTAATCTTTTTAATGATATTAATTTATTTTCTACTTGATTTTCTCTTTAAAAGAAATAATATTTTTAATTCAATTTGATATATTACAAGAAAAAATGTTTTAAAATGTTATGAATGCCTTATCCACCAAAATTCTTGAATTTTATATTCATAGTAATCACGTGTATTCTGAAAGACAGATTGACAATCTTACTGAAAATAAAATTGGCTTAAAATATGACAGCAATCGGCATATTTGGAGTAAAAATTGTATAACAAACATTGCCATTTTTTCCGAAATATTTTTGAATTAATATTGTTTACACATAGTATTTGTTTAGATACTTTCACAACTGCGTTCGATCTCTAGAAGGTCCGGAATTCATCAGAATCTCGAAATAACCTTTTTTTTTAAACCCTTTGCACTCGGAAAAGTAATTCGATGCATAATTATTCAATATACAAGGGCTTGTTTACTTCACGAAATTTGTGTGTGTGTTTAAAATTGAATTTATGCGTCTTTTTACCGTTCTGTAGGTATATTCAATTATCAAAATTAAAAAATAAATAAATAAAATGTCAAAATGATTTACCATTTTGAATGGTGCCCAAGAGGCCCCGTCGAGTGCAAAGGGTTAATGTTTTGAATATTCTTCCTTTTTTCAATTCCTACGATTAGTTCTTTATATATATTTATATATCTGGTTCAAATTTTCAATCGTTAATAAAATACTTTTTATTCATCCACTCAAGTTCAAATGCATTTTTAAAAATGTTTAATGGATGGTAAATGATGTTAATACCGTTTATTCAAATATAAATTCATTCATTAAATTTGATTCCTTTTTAATGCTTAAATAGAATTTTAGCAATTTGTAATGATAATTGAAATCAGAAGGAAGTAGCTCCATTGGTAAAATGAGAGAATTTCAACATTTTTCATGTAAAGGGGAAGAATGCGAGATCAATTCGTGCGAAAGTCGATAATTATTTGATAAACTATTTATATCAATTTAAATTATTTAATAAAAAGTAACTAAAATAAGAGTTTTCCTTTTTCGCCTTATTAGGAATTGACTTAAAATATTTTTTATATTAATTGTAAATGATTAACACACAAAATTTACATTAAAAAAGAATGCTATTAGAAACTCTGGGAGTGGTCTTTCCAAAACTTTTTCGCATACTTCTCTATAAACTTGGCATGATTACAAATGCCTTTAATAAACTTACATTGCCTCCATTTACAATAGTTACAAGATATTAAACATTTGGCGTGAATGTAAGATTTTTACTGAATATATAGTGGCATGATTGGCGAGTTATTTGGAACTTGTGATCCTCCTGTTCATTAATAGTGTTCAAAAATCGAATTTATATTTTAGATACGTTTTTCTCAATCGACAGAAATTAAACTTTGACATAAACCGTCACTCGCAGTCAGAAAACCCCATCCCAAATTTAATATTGTTAATTCATTACATTTTCGAATTATCGCCTTTAAATATTTCTGAAAATACAGATCGTCAGACACTGTATCTATAGTTAGCTTCGACACAAAATTTTATAGAGATCTGCACTATAAATGGTAAATCTGAATAACAAATTTTATCTATCGAGCAATTTTTTTTTATTTCACGCAGAAACGTGAAAAGTTTGGAACAAAATTTATTCAAAGTTCTACTAAATAGCACTTTTAAAAAAATCTTTCAAGCATAAAATCATTATGAAACAACCGCAATAGCACAAATTTCTCAGAAAGAATTCGCTCAACTACTCTCTTGAACTCAACTCAACTTCTCATTATGTCTCTACTTTCTTTCTGCTTTTATAGTTTCCATGGTAGTCCAAAGATGCAGAAAGAAGTGCATTGTCCTTCGGTCTTAAGAAACAATTTCCCCCAAATTACAGAATAATAAAGATTTCCATTTTTGTCATTAAAATCGGTAAGTAGCTAAATGATTGCACATTTTTCCACTGACCTGACATACATTCAATATCCGTTACATCTATCTGTAAAACTTTCTTTTTTATTAGGAAACTAAATGTTCAGGATAACAGGATTAAACACTCGTAAAAATATTTAAAAAATTTTCCTTATATTTCATTATAAAATTAAAATTTAACTATTTTCATAACTTTTATTGTTTTTGAATTGTTTTTTAAAAACTTTTTCTTTCCTAATTGGATCTTATAATGATGCTATCAATTTTTAATAACTAATTAAAAAAGTTAAAACCATATAGATTAAACTATTATTACATAATTCAAATAGTATTTTACTAGGATTCATTGCCTGAATTTTATAAAATCATGCTGAGGTCACTGGCATTTACACGTTCAGATACAGGAATCATAGTATAAAAATTTTGTCTTATGTCATTTCTTATCCGACAGCAAAACTCAACCTTTCCATTTAATTTCTTTTCTTTAAAAAGTTCGAGAATATTTCGATATTTTCACGATCTGTGGGAAAATATTTAAGCAAACTTCATAACAGCGCAAATAAGTTTCATTGAACCCTTCGGAACTATCTTTAGACGCTTTACGAATAGTGATGCATAATCATATCCATTATGCATTCCTTTTCATAAAGCTGCTTTATAAAATTGGCAGCTTTCGAGTTAGTGGAGCGTGATTCTAAAATGAATGCAGAATTTATTAGGGAAATACCTCCAAAATTGCATAGGATTATTGAAATGCCTTTGAGGATGTAAAATAGCATTAGAACGTATATTTCATAAATATAAAAATCAATTAATCAATCTATCTTTTAAGTTCTCGAGGAATGAACTTAGAAAGAAAATTCAAGCAGTTTAATGAAGAAAAATTAAAAGAATAAAAGAATATTAAAATAAGAAAATATTTTATATTTTTACATATATATATATATATATATATAATCTTACGTCATTCATCTTACGAAAATTGCTTTAGTAAAAAAATCCATGTTTTTGAAATAAAAACCCTTGTCAAAATGGTTTTGATAAAAAGAAAAATGCTTTTTTGTGTGTATGCGTAAAATTGTGTTTTTTAAGGCAGGACACTCGTATAGAAAAACTTAAATAGCAAAAACTTACCTAAATATAAAATTTGATCCAACTCGTTTGAGCCGTTTCCAAGATAAATGAAATAAAATTATATATATAAACAAGAATTACTCGTTTAAACTTATAATTTTTATAGCCTATAACTACCTATCAAAATATCTTTATTTCACGCTTCTTTTTCCTGTCCGGAATTTCAAAAAAGTGATTAATTATATTAATTAATCCTTAAATTATTCATAATAAAATGAAAAAATATAAGTATATATCAATAAGTTGTTTAATAATAAAAATTATCCTTCAAAATAAGTAAACATTTATTATCGATACGGATTAAGTAAAATTAAAATATATTTATACATCAGTTTTAAGAATATTTCGATTATAACTTCAATTGAAATGGTAAAAGTTTGAAAAAACAATCGCGATATTAAGTCAACTAAAGCCAACCAAAGAATTCCATCCAGTTTTATCCAGGAGAAACACTTCTTTCTCACAAAACTCTCGGCGTATCGATTTCCGGCGTTTTTAAATCCCTTGAAACAGTGTAAACTCTTCTTGGCGTTCCTTCAAAACTTTTCGGGAACCAAAATCGCCAAATATGGCTTCCTTTCGGGACAGTCGTCTTCTGTTGGCAACCCTCCGATCAAGCGTAGCATCTCTTCGGCGAATTTCTAGATGAACGTTATCAATTGCGCGCTTCGGGCCTCCAAAGCATCAGCTGAGCTTGATCTTTTGGCAGAATATCTATTAGCGACAAAATAACGAATACGAAACTTTCAGAGAAGAAAGTAACTTTCGGAAAAGCGGTTGCCAATTTATTTTTAAAAGATCCAGATAAACTATCGTCTGCGATAGAAAAGTAGTTTGAAGGATAAAAAGGATTTTATAGTTTTGAATTATTAATCTGTGGTTTCACGGACGATGTTTTTTTAGACTTTATTTGACGAAAAATAAGAACAAATCTCCAAATTCTTCAAAAATGATAAATCAAATTCTGAATTAGAAATCTTTTTTTTAAAATTATATCTCTAAAACAAAGAAACTTTTCGTTAGCTTTAAAGATTATTCTCTTCGGGAAAACTTCGTTTCATTGAAAAAAATTTTAACAAAAAATTGAGTTTGATCGTTAAATATCTTTATATGTGCAATAATGAAATATCTTTTGATATTTATGTTTTAAAATATCTTTTCAAAGTCACTTAATTTGACATAAATTGGTTTTAACGGGAATATATAACCGAAAAAGAAAATTTGGAGACTTTCATTTTCAACGGATGTTAAATTTTAAATAAATTTATTCTCTTTCAAACAAATAAGTAAGATAAAATATATATTTTAAAGCAGAACAGTTGCAAAATAATAGAAATCAGAGCAAAGATTTGGAATCTTAATCTTCCAAAGTTAAATATTTCTTTAAAAGACGTTGGAATGTTTTTTAAAAAAGTTTTGTAAACTCCAGTAAAAGAGATATCTTTTTTGAAGTCGTAGCATTAAGTTATCAATATAGAAATTGATAAAAGTGTCCGAACAAAATGCAAGTGAACGATTTGTATGGGAACTATTTTGAGATGGACGAACAAGAAATAGATGCAATAACACAGTCTAACGCTATTTCTACAACTGAGGAGAATGGAATTCAAAATATTTCAAAAGCAGAAGCAAAACATCTGAAATACCAAATGCCAACGAATGAAAAGGTCTCAAATGTCTGGACACAATTATATGGTAAGTATCATTTTATTTTTCTATATGAATAGTTGTTAGAGTATTAACTTTTTTGGACAATGTATTTCAACCAATATCAACTATGTAATTATTTATTTATTAAGATATGACATTTCATGGTAATATTTAGTTGATTAATAATTTTTAAATTATATAATTTTCGGCATTTGTTTAGTTTTTATAAAACTGGGTTTTTTTAAGATACCAACTTTGTGATGACTTTTAATCGTTTAGTTATTAATATCACTTTTAATTTTATTTCATTTTAAAGGCAGCATTTCGATTTTTCTTAGAAGAAATTTTGCATTGAAGTCTGCGTTATTTTTCTTTCTTTTCTGTAGAAAAATGTTGTTCATATTAAATATCTACTGTATCAGAAAAACCGATTCAGTTCATATGATGAGATCTATTATTTTTCTGAGTTTTATTTAATATTTCAAAGTTTACTTTATTTTAAAAATGCTGTAAAAAACATAATTTAATTGTAAAATATTTGTAAAAACATCAAGTTTCTGACCTTCTGTATCATTTTCATTTTACTTACCGGAAATGAAATGTTCGGCATCTAATGAATTTTATAATTTTTGGTTTTTGAAATACTATTTATATTTAATTTATTTGTATAATCTGTGATACTTATGAAGTATTCAATTACCCTTTTCTAAACGTTTCACACTGACTTTTTTTGCAACATTTAATTTGTTTCTAGAAAAAATAGCTTGACCCGAAATTTGTAATAAAAGTAAACCAATTTGTAATGTTTTCAATGGCGTTATTTTTCTGTGTTGCAAACTGAATTTGTTTATTTAAAAACTTTTTATAGATCAAATATCAGAAGATCAAATTCTCGACCTCTTGTAAGTTGTCACAATTGTGATGAAATGCCCGATACACAGGGCCTAAATTTATTTATTATATATGTTATTTTACAAATAGGAAGTTAAAATTTTAATTATGAAATTTACTTGCCAATCATACAGAGTAAATTAAATAAAAAATATTTCAGTTGAAATGTTCTTAATTGCGATTGAATTGGTTAAGTATTACCTAATTTAAATTAGCCCGAATTACGAATTATGAAATGTCATTTTAATATTAAAAGAAGATCAAAATTTATATTCTTTCCTTCTGAATCAAAAAATGCCACATATTTTTTTTAATTAAAAAGCTCTTTAATTTCCCCCGCGTTATCAAAAAGTGCCACAGATTTGTTCCAAAACTGAATACATTTTTTAATTAACTCTTATTGAACTTTCATGTCAACAGTTGATATAAAATTATTTCATTTATTAGCATTGTTTTTACTAAATCTACAATTCATTAGAAAGTGATAAATTGAGTTATTAAAGTTTTAGGTCACAATAATAGTATCTTGTAGGCGGAATATCCATTTAAAATTAATTATCAGATCAAAGATTAATTTTTTGTCGAAATCTAAAAAAGCAATTTCCAATTGGAAACAAATTTTCAATTTGTTTCCAATTCACTCCAATTTGGAAACTAATTTTTAAAATTAATTCCTGTTGTTCTTTCAAGTCAACAATTGATATAAAATTATTTCAATTTATTAGTATTATTTTTACTAAAAAATTGCATTATTAAAATTTTAGGTTACAATGCTGCTATGTTGTAGGCGCAATATCTATTTAAAATAAAATTATCAGATCCATGATAACTTTTGTTTCAAAATCAAAAAGTGCCATATATTCGTTCCAAATTGGAATCAAATGTTCTGACTTATATCTTGTATTTTCAGTCAGAAACTGATAAAAAATTATTTTATATAACTTTGAAAAAATTATTTCTATTTATTAGCATTATTTTTTGCTAAATGTGCAATTTATTACAATGTGATAGAATGTGTAATTAAAATTTTAGTTTCCATTAATCCAATGCAATATCCATTTAAAATACAATTATATCCATGATAACTGTTGTTCCAAAATCAAAATGCGCAATGTATATTAAAAGCGTTACCAAATTTGAATAAAATGCTTCAACTAGTTCCTTGTTGTACTTTCAAGTTTATAATTGATACAAAATTATTTTATATCAATTTCATTATGGTAATATTTTTATTTATTAGCGCTATTTCTTACGAAATGTATAATATTTTAAAATGTGATACATTGGACGATAACTGTTGTCCCGAATTCAAAAAGTGCTATATATTCGCAACAACTTTATATATATAAAGTGCACAAATTTAAGTCAATTGTTATAAGTGTACTTTGTTATACTTTCATGTTCTTTGTTATACTTTCAAGTCAATAATTGATGTAGAATTATTAGTGCAAATTTTATTATAAAATTATTTTAATTTATTAACATTATTTTTTGCTAAATGCGCAATTTATTAAAATGTTACAAATTGATATCTATATATTTATATTATATATTGATAAATATAGTTATATGGTATATATTATATATTTCACAAAAGTAATATGTTGAAAGTGCAATATCTATTTGAAATAAAGTTAATAGACCCATGAAAACTTCGATTTTTTCATTCTTTTATTCCAAATCAAAAGGAATATCACATTTATATCCTTTTTGAATAAAATGTCCTGAATCGTTTTTTTTTCATTGATTTTCAAAATACTCACAAAACAAGGTGTATTATTTTTATGCTAAATTTTTCATACGTTAACTTTATTTCGTAAGTAAATAAGTACAGTGTTGAAAATTATAAGAATAAAAAAAATGTTTTGTAGAAATAAAATGCTATTTATATAATGTCTATTTAAGATTTAAAAAAAGAGAGATTATTTTTAATCTAATTTTTGCATTAAATTTTTTAAATCCAGATAGAAAAAATGTTTTCTAGTCATTAAGTCAGTGTCAACTAATTTTATCTCTCTATATAACATCACAATAGTTACTGAAACTAGTTTTTTGACCGATTCCATTATTGTCTTTTTGCGAGATACTCTTTTTCTCGACATTCGTCGACTCGGATCAAGAATACACACCACACATCGACTGATATAAATATTACTCTTTTTATCCAATTATTCGGCATGACTTTCAGTAGAATGGCTCTTTTCTTGACTTTCAGTCAGCGAAAATTCTTACTGACATTACGTATCGCATAGAAGAGGTTACTTCATCAAGTATACTGTCCAATCCTATTTGTATTTATGTTTGCGTCGACTTTCAGTCTGTGACGACAAACATTGAAAATAAGATCATGGCGACGCTGTTTCGTTTAGTGGTGACAGAGTGGCTAGTTGTACTCAAGAAGTATATACCATTTAGCAAAATGGGTATTTAACCTATATTTCTTCCAATTTTTCGGTATGACTGTTAGCAGAATACTGTATTTCTTGATTTTCAACCAATAAGAACTCAGATTGACCTTATGCACCACTTCAAAATGGTTACTTCATCTAGTTCTCTGTCCAAATCCTTGTCATTTATTTATTCAGGTTTTTCGCAACTTTCAGTCTGAGAAGGCAAAGATTGAGAGCACAGCATGATACGTATTCAATCTATTTTTTCCCAATTACTCTGTATAAATTTAAGCATAATGCTGCATTTATCGATTTCATTGCTAGCGTCCTAGCACAGAGGTAGCGCGTCTTCCTCCTGATCTGGATGACTTGGGTTTGAGTCCCGGTCAATTCATGGTTGTTCTTCTGTGTTCTATCTATGAGGTATGTGAATGTGCCCCTTACCTGTAAATAGGGGCTGTGCAAGCGAGTGTGGTGAGTGTCTCCTTTTCATATGAGGTAGAAGGCAGACTTCTGCGCTCGGCTGCTAAGGGGTCCATACCCTCAGAAGCTACTGCACCCCTCCTTCCGTAGTAACGCGGGAATTTCATCATTATCGATTTTCATTTAATGATAATTCGTATTGAACATATCGGATCAAAATGATTATTGAAAATAGTTTTTTATTCAAATCTCACGTAGATCTACTTTAAGAATACGTAGAATACTACTTTCTACAGTAGTAAGACGTATCTCGTTTATATATTTCTGAAATTACAGACTAACAGACAGTCGATTTCTCATAATATTTCCTTAGGGTCGATTATTTTTCCCAAAATTTTGTAGATGTCTGTATTAAAACTGCCAAATCTGTATAAAGAATTTTATCTGTATAGCTCTCTTCATTTTTATAGTTATTGTGTTAACTTATATTCGAACAGCTGGACTGGTATATTTTCTTAAAACGAACACAATTTACAATTTCATACTAATCTACACATTTATTCTTAAGCTTGTATACAAAATTTCATTCGGCTATCACAAGTCTTGTTTTAGTTATCTTCGCCACAGCCATACAGACTGACATTTTCTCAAAATGTGTATTTCAAAATCAAGGAGATATTTTGAGTTCAAATTTTTTCAGCAATTATTATACACTCTCCAAATTAGCATAGAGTAAGTAATAAAATTTTTAAAAAATCATAACTTTAATACGAAACATTGTGTGAGGATAATGTTTGCTTTATCTTCGTCTGACTTGATTGAATTTACTCACTAGGTATTTTATAAAACGAATGATAATATACATCCATTATCATTTTCAGAAGCGTCCAATATTTTAAAATATGATAATTATTTTAGGTATTGATGGAAAATCAATTCGTAACTGAAAAATCTAATATTTACTTGTATTTAGTTACAAGATAATTGTTAAAATATCCATATCCTTTATTCATAGTTTCTTATTTTGTTGATATAATTGTATGAATGAAAATCATAATTACAAAATATTGTCTGAAATTAATATTTCTTTGTAAATTTTTAAATGAAAAGAAAAAAAATGCATAGAAATAAGAAAGACATTCCTAAAAAGATGTTTTATTATTTGTTTAAGATGGTATAAAAGGGAAGTTTATGTAATGATGTCGAATATGGGCTAGATAATTACAAAGTAAAAACGTAATATTTCATTTTTTAATTTATTACAATTCTATTAAAATTGTTGGGATATTTTTTCCTTAATGGGCTCCATTACCCAAGAATAACTTTAGAACCCATTTATATCAGCTTTTTAAATTTAAGATGGTATAAAATGATTTTTTTGTTATACTTATGAATATGGGCTCCGAAATTACGAAGGAAAACGTGACATTTCATTTTATAATTAATTACACATCTAAATAATTTTTTGGAATATTTTTTTCACTAATGAGCATCCATTGCCAAAGAATAATTTTAAATCAATATTATACTACCATTTTTTAAATTGAGATGGTATAAAAAGGATTTTTGTATAATAATTATGACTATGGGATTCGAAATCATTAAGGAAAAACGCAACATTTCATTTTATAATTAATCACAAATCTAATTAAATATTTGGAATATTTTTTTCACTAATGAGCATCCATTGCCAAAGAATAATTTTAGATCCCTTTTAGGCCCTCATTTTATATTTAGGATGGTATAAAAGGGATTTCAGTGTAATATTGTCGAATATTGGCCTTGAAATCTCAAAGGAAAAACATAACATTTCATTACATAATAAATTACAAATCCGATTAAATTTTTGGAAAACTTTTTTCATTAATGGGCGTTCATTACTGAATAAGTAACGAAATGATTCAGCAAATGGTGCACCTTATTCAACGTAACATTAGATAGTATTTTATTTTTTGGGTAGAGATATCATCTTTGGATGATTTACAGTGGAGAGAGGGGATGGTAAATAGTGAATAAAATGAGTACAATTCTAGAACTCTTTGATCAGTTTTAATTATCTCAATCGTTGCGTTTATACCAGTTCTTTCTTTTTTTATTTTCATTTTAATGAATGGTAAACGAAATTTATTTATTTGTTTATTGTTTGGCTATTTCTGTTTTTGTGAATGCGATTCTGTCTAATTCTGGATACAAATAAGGTTGACCGATAAGATGTATCTATCCTATTTTTAATCCTATTCCTATTCATAAGAAATCAGCTCTTTCTGGCTCTGCTCAAAAGTGTATATATTTGATAATAAACAGTATCAATCTTCTAAATTTCGAAGAGGAAAAATTACCTCCTCACTTTTAACTCATTCCTATACTAGTGAAATCCACTCTTCCTGGCGCATGCGCAATAATGTGCGTGTCTGATAATAGAGGGAGTATTGTAATGATTTGATCCTGGTCTATAGAATAAACTGGTAGCGTTTAAACACAAATGTTTTATTTACATCTTATATACAATAAAAACAACAACTCGTCCTCATCTAGGTTAATATGTTGGGAAATATTTACATCTGGATTAACAGTTCCACGACTAATACAAGGAAAACTAACAGGTTGTTAGCGTATCTCGCTACTGCAGGGGTAGCTCAAGGATCTGTTGTTATATTTCGGATAGATCTTTAATCAAAAGCTCAGAACTTCTCTCCAAAGAAAGATTCCTCGGAGAGATACTTCGAGATCGCAAGGTATCTCTCCAACTGTCCAGCTCTTCAGCTCAGCTCCTCCTCGTCAGCTCATCAGCTCAAAATCTTCCATTTTATTCTTGGTTAAACTCCACCTCTCATTTTAGCATTGGTTCGCTAGCGATGTCACCACCTAGTAATTCTTCAGAAACATTCCCAGTGATCAGCAGTTGACCGTGGTAATTTTTGCTAATCATCCACCCCCGTAGCTGACCCTCCAAAATAAGGTTAAAGATTTACATCTGGAGGTTTTGACACGATTTCTTTCTTTAGAGGGCCGTAAAACGCACGCGTGGCTCATTATCTGGACTCGATTCAAGTCTAGATGGTTCAATTAAGGGAGAGAATCCCCTTAATCCCCCGTTTGGGGGATTTTCCCCCCTAAGGAAAAGAGTCACAAGGAAAGGAATCTTCGCACAGCTGGCCAGATGTAATAATGGTTAAACATGTGTCTCTTAGAAGGGGAGAGAATTTTCACATCTTCTTTAAGTTATCAATCTTCTAAATTTTAGAAAATAAAGAAATGAAATTGGAAATTTTTGCAAGAAATAAAGAAACGTATTGAATTTTCCACACTAACCATATATGTTTTATCTAGACATTAAAAAATAAAATATCCTGTTTCAAAATAGCGACTTGATAAAAAAATATTTAAAAAAATTGCGTAGTTAGAGCGATTAAGGACTGAAAAAAAGTAAGTTTAGAAAGTTCAAGTCCTGAAGAAAATCCTTGTGAATTCGCTGTTCTTACTGCCAACTATGACCCCTCTGAGGATAGCGTTGTTCAAAAAGGACAGTATCTTGTTCTTAGAAAGTACAATCGGTAGTGTTGTCTCTTAAGCCCCAATTTATTGAAAAGTAGGTTTCTTCTTTTTCTAGACATCGTAAAGTGACAGTCCACCTTCTCTTTTCTCTATGCACCTCATTAAAAAGATTGCTTTCTTCTAGAAAAACAATTTTAATTGTAAAAAAGACTAAATTAGAAATTAAATTAAGAAATTTTTAATTGTTTTTAATTGTTTTTAAATATCTTTGCTGCCTTACCTGAAAATACCTTGTTAGTATAAAGTGATTAAGCGTTCATCTTTTATAGTTAAAATATTTTAACATATTGCGTTTAATTTTGAAATTGGAGATAAATAAATTCAACGAGCTCAATTATTATTGCTTTCATTTATTATCACGTGAGAACATGATGTTGTTTCGGTTTGAAGTTTTGAGGTTTCCGAAATTTAAGAGCAAAACATGTTTTTACCTGCTTTTACTAGTATTGCATTATCATTAAATATTTTTCTTTCAAAATAGATGCGTTTTTAACAAGGTTGACCTGCTTTTACCAGTATTGCTTTATTATTACGTAGGCCTCTTTGAAAGCAAACACGTTACTAAAAGGCTGACCTGTTTTTATCAGTATTGCTTTATTATTACGTAGACTTCTTTGACAGCAGTTACGTTTTTAAAAGGTTGATGTATAACTATGGCAACACAGCTGTTATATCATCTCAAAAAAATCAGTTCGAGCTCCAACATTTTTTCCCAAAAAGTTATAT
>JAOUZG010022412.1:532446-550251 GCA_026289955.1 Argiope argentata
TGTAAGATAATTATTAACGGCATTGTATTTTTGTGGCAACAGTTATTTTATGTTGATGTGTTTGGCAACAGTGTGAAAAATTCGAGCTTGACAAAATAAAAATGGTGATTTCGTTATTCTAAGAATTTAGTCTTGTTTTATAAGTTAATAATTCAGAAGTGGGATAAGAAGTGGATAATTGTATAGTTTTAGAAAGATGTCTTTACTTGCGAGATTACGAAAAAAGGATTTAGAAATCGTTGCAGTGGAACTTGGAGAGGAAATCGGAGAAAATAATAAAGTCGTGGAATTGATAAGTTTGATCAAGAAAAGTAGGAATTATGATGAAGATATAATACATGGAATAATCGGTAACATAAATGCCGATCGAAAAGCAGAGGAAGCTGCTCTAGCTCTAAAACGTAAAGAAGAATTTGAACTTGCAGAAAGAAATGCTATGCGAGAACATGATTTGGCGATAAAGAAGCTGGAAATTGAAGCCAAATCGTTATCGCCAATTGCTCAAAACGCGCCCAATGTGGAAATCAGCCCGAAAATAGACTGGAAGACTCAGGTAAGAAATTTTGATTTGAAATATGACGACATTGGATTATATTTAGTACATTTTGAGAGAGTAATGAAGAGGGTAAATATGGAAACCTCTCTATGGATGGCGTGTTTGACTAGTGTTCTTCCTAGTGAAATAGTCGACATAATTATAAGAGAACCTGAAGAATTGGCTGAAAACTATTCTTATATGAAAGAACTGCTACTTAAGCGTTTCAAGCTAAGTGCTGAAAAATTTCGCCAATTGTTCTACTCGCATAAAATTAAGCCTGGAGGTACGTGGCGAGAATACTACTATGAATTAGAAACTTATTTCAATGGGTGGATAAATGGGTTAAATGTAAAAACTTTTGAAAATTTAAAGGACTTAATAATATCAGATAGAATGAAGCAAGACGCACCTTTAACAGTGCAAGAATATTATATCAGTGAATGGTCACTGTTGAAGTCGCCAACGAGCTTGGCTGATAAAATTGACGAACACATTGAACTATCTGGTCTATACATAAATAATAAGAATATTGGTGGTCAATATAATACCAAAATAAATAATCGTTCTGCTACTAATTATCGAATGATGGAGCCAATTACGTGTTATAATTGTTACGAAAAAGGTCATTTGGCACGTGATTGCGTAAAACCTAAAAGACCTAAGTTTTGTACATCATGTAGGACTGAAGGCCATGGAACTAGGGAATGTCCTAAATCACGTAGTAATCTCACAGTAAATTTATCCTCCTTATCATGCTCTAATAGAGATGTTACACTTAAAATCGTATCAATAAATGGAATGAATACAGATGCATTAATAGACACAGCGGCTGATATATCAATGATAAAATACTCATTTGCAAAGCAAATTAATGTGCTTGTTCAACCTAAAAACAATGTTATTTCTATAACAGGAATTGGAGGTGGCATAACACAATCACTTGGAATTTGTACAGTAAATGTGGCTATAGACAATTTAATTCTAAAGGATGTGAAGTTGCACGTTGTAAATGATGATACATTTCAAGGGCCATTCGTCATTGTCGGAAAGGATTTGATAGATTTTCCAAATTTAGTGATGATAAGACGGGAAGGAAAATCTAGAATGTTTCACATGGATGAATTTCGACGTCTAGCGAACATTGGAGTTGAAGAATCACCCCATGCAACTGCTATTCTGAGAGCATCAAAAACGATAACTGTTCAACCGAATATGATACAAATGTTGGAAGTTGTAGATAACAAATCAACGGATGACGAAGTGATGACTTTTGATAACGCTGATAATGAATCAAGTTCGTCTTTATTAATTCAAGATGGTAAAACACTAGTACCCATAGTTAACTGCAGCGATAATACTCTACGCTTAAAAAAGGATCGAGTTATTTTAAGAGGTGTTTGGTCGACTGAAAATGTTGATTCTATTAAATATCCCGATATCAACGGTGACAAAGAAAATCTAGTTGCTATTGCCAAAAGAGATCTCAAAGAAAAAGTTAAAATTGATGACATAAAGATTGGACCAGACACATCGGATGAGCAAAAGCAACGTGTCTGTGACCTATTGAATGAATTCAGAAAGTGCATCGCTCTAAGTCCTAATGAGTTGGGATGTGTCAACAATACAGTCATGAAAATAGTTGAAAAGGCTGGTAGTACTCCTGTCGCTCGTTCTCCATACCGTGCTTCCCACTACGAAAGGCAGATTCTAAGAGACATTATTTTAGAAATGAAAGATCAAGGTATTGTTCGAGATAGTTCATCTGAATATAGCAGTCCCGTTTTGCTTGTAAAGAAGAAAACTGGTGAATATCGAATGGTGATTGACTACAGACAATTAAACGCGCAGACTGTCAAGGACAAATTCCCTTTACCACATATAGATGATTTATTAGACAGAATTGCTGGTTCTAGTTTGTTTTGCATTCTTGATGCCTGCCAGGGTTTTAATCAAATACCTATGGATGATGAGTCAGCTCGTAAGGCCGCGTTTACAACACCAGACGGCCACTATGAACCCACTAGACTATTCTTTGGTCTTTCAAACGGGCCTGCAGTGTTTCAACGATGTATGTCATTAGCTTTAGGCAATTTATTATGTAATGGTGTGTCGTGTTTCATAGATGACATATTTTTTGGATCCTCTAACTTTGAAAATATGATCAATATGCTTAGAGCAGTGCTCGAAAAATTGTGCAATGCAGGGATAACGTTGAAACTATCAAAGTGTGAGTTTGCTAAAAAAGAGATTGAATATTTAGGATTTGTTGTCAGCAAGGATGGTATCAAACCTGGACCCAGAAAACTTGCTGCTGTTGCCGAATTCCCTGTTCCCCAAAAAAGGGATGAAGTTCAGAGATTTTTAGGATTGACTGGATTCTTCCGTCGCTTCATTGCTGGCTATGCGTCAATTGCAGCTCCTTTAACCCGCTTATTAAAGAATGGTCAATTATTTGTCTGGACCAATGAACATCAAACTTCTTTTGAAAGATTACGTAATCTTCTTGTATCCAAACCAGTCTTGAAATTGTTTGATCCTCGGGATGAAACCGAACTGCACACCGATGCAAGCTCCGTGGGTTTGGCTGGAATGCTACTTCAGAGAGACAGAGATAATACCCTTCGCTTGGTCTATTGTGTAAGCAGACGTACTAATCCAGATGAAGAAAATTATCATTCGAGCCGATTGGAGCTACTGGCTGTTGTTTGGTCTCTCAGTCGCCTTAGATCCCTTCTTCTTGGTCTTCGATTTACTATTATTACAGATTGTTCTGCAATTATATATCTAAAAACTCAAAAAAATATAAGGCCCCAAACGGCAAGGTGGATAGAACAGCTAAGTGAATTCAATTACGATGTTAAGCATAAATCCGGTGACCAGATGACCCATGTGGACGCCCTGAGTCGCGCACCAGTAGAAGACGAAGATCCTGAACAATCTAAAGAAGCCACTGAATGCAGCCCATTAGATATAATAGTGAAATGTCCGAACCAACTAGTTGAAATTGATACCAGTATTCCATTAAATATAAGTGAGAAACCGCGTGTCTATTATATAAGTACTGAAGAAGACAAAGTAGCTTTAATTCAGTCCCAGGACGAAGAGTTAAACAATATCATTAAAATATTAAAATGCTCCAAGAAAAAAACGGAAAGGAAAAATATTGTCAGTAAATATGAACTTATAAACGGAATACTGTACCGCTTACAAATTGACAACGGTGTCTGCAAAAAATTGTTTGTAATGCCACGATCTATGAGGAAATATTTAGTTGTACGCTTTCACGATTTTTCGGGTCATTTTGGAGTTGACAAGGTCAAATTACTTATAACACAGCATTTCTGGTTTCCTCGAATGTCAGAATATGTAAAACAGCATATAAATCAATGCGTTATATGTGCTTTTACGAAAGTACCCGCCGGAAAAGTTCAGGGTAAACTCAATCCAATTCCGCCAGGTAAACGACCCTTTGAAATAGTACACATGGACTTTTTGGGACCCTTTAACGCTAGTTCGAATCGCAATACTGAACTATTAGTAATAATTGATAATTTGACAAAATTTGTTCGTTTACGTGCATGTACTAGTTGCTCTACTAAATGTGTATTGAAGTACTTTGAAGAATTCATAAATGACTTTGGAAGTCCTATCAGAGTCGTTACTGACCGAGGCTCATGTTTCACATCATCAGCATTTAAAGAATTCTGCATGAAGCATGGCGTAAAACATACTGTGAACTGCTCGCAAAGACCAGCTGCTAATGGACAAGTGGAGCGGATAAATCGTGTGCTTATACCTATGATTTCCTCAAATGTGCATGCAGATAACCATAGGGACTGGGACAAGATGTTGCCTG
Source organism: Argiope argentata (assembly GCA_026289955.1). NCBI lineage: Eukaryota > Metazoa > Arthropoda > Arachnida > Araneae > Araneidae > Argiope > Argiope argentata. The sequence goes on from JAOUZG010022412.1 coordinate 536,841, forward strand.
AAATCCAGAGATGCATTAATTGGTCGCCCAGCAAATCGACAGGCAAAGCGCCCTTCCACCTATTATTTGGATACAAGCCTAGAAAACATGATAATTTTCCAAGAGAATTGCTTCCAATGTCGGATGAATATGTTTCTCCTGGAGTACTGCAAGAAGAAGCACGAAACGATATACTGAAAGCACAAGAGAAAATGAAGTCCAATTTTGATAAGCATCACTGTGATGCACATACATATTCTGTTGGCGATGTTGTCGTTGTAAAACGGTTACCTGAAACCACTCCTGGGAGTCGCACAAAAACGCAAGTTCGATACAGAGGACCCCTTGTAGTTGTGAAGGTGTTTCCATCTGATGTATATCAAGTCACAGATTTTAGAACAAAAGCACAAGGACGTGTAAGACGGCATTATACAACTACAGCTCATGCATCGCAGATGAAACTATTTCACACTGTAAATGAAGATGAAATCGTTGACGTTGACTATGATGATGAAGAGGAAGATATGGTTAATGAACTCCCAAATGCTCCACGAGAAAATAGAATAAAAAAATTGCCAACATACCTTCAGGACTATGTACTTTGAATAATTTACAATGTGCCTCATTTTCGTAATTTTATGGACAGGGTCGTCCATTTTTTTCAGGATGGCCGAATGTAAGATAATTATTAACGGCATTGTATTTTTGTGGCAACAGTTATTTTATGTTGATGTGTTTGGCAACAGTGTGAAAAATTCGAGCTTGACAAAATAAAAATGGTGATTTCGTTATTCTAAGAATTTAGTCTTGTTTTATAAGTTAATATTTTGAAGAACTTTCGAACTAAAATAACACAGAATAAAGAAAATTTGAATTTCCAATCTGTACTACGTTACCCCAACCGATGTAGAAAATTCACACATTTTGCGCCGTCACAATTGGCGGTGAAAATTCAAAGCTAGTATAATTTTTTGATCAATCATTTATAGTGATTACAGATGTTAGGCCTGGATAGTCTGGTTGGTATGATGTTGGTTTCGCAACCTTGAATTGCGAGTTCGAGCACCATATATATAAGGGAGAATGGGAAGTTTCCTTTTATTTTGCTGCTTACTATTCTGATTATATCATATTTATATACATATTTATATTAATTGTAATTATTTAATAATAAGTAATTAAATAACTTTTTTTGTTAACTTAAGTAGGAATTGATTTTAAAAAAATGTTTTTTAATATGACTTTTTTTAGTAATTTTTTTAAATAGAATTAATGAACTGTTGATAACGTTCAATCTAGATCATTTGCCTTTTTATTTAATTTTAATGAGTTTTTTATAATTAAGAATACACCTGAATAATAAAAAATGACTTTAGAATCCTACTAAAAATAAATTCGACTTAATAAGATTTTTTCTTAGTGAAATTTAGGATAAAAGCTAACCCATTGTGTTACTCCACAAAACTCCAATAAAAAATTTAATCACCTCAATCCATTTAAACTTGTAGCTTTGAATGAAAACCCGAATACTTGGAATGCCATTGTCGAGCAAGAATTTAGAAACATGCACGTTAATCTAGAGTTACTAATCAGTAGCAGAAATGGGAATGTATGCCCCCCTTTTTACTTTATCATGTTGTTGTTTCTTATGGCACTTGCAATTGACAAGCCCTCCGCTGATACAGCATCAGATTTAAGCCGAAAGGAGCGTCTCTTGCTTTTGAAGCAGCGTCAACTAGGGACAAAAGTACGACTTAGCTACACGCTCACCACATTTGCTTGCACAGCCCTTTTTTATAGGGAGACACAGTCACACATCTCACAGATAGCACACAGAAGAACAACCATGCCTAAACCGGGACTCGAACCCAAGACTCTCAGAACACGAGGGAGACGCGCTACCTCTGTGCTAAGACGCCGGCTTTTTATCGTATGAGCAGTATAAAGTAAACTTTTAGTCAAAAAATTTCAACTCGGAAATTTTGACATATTTCCTTACTTTCACCCTCCTTTATTTCAATAAATGCAATTTTGGAAAATTCCCATATGTCTGCCTGTGACAGAGATAACTAAAATATGCTTAGATATTGGCAGATGAAAATTTAACATACGATCTTTTCACCAAATTTTTAGATTTCTATCAAATTTTGAGTGAAGTCCGCTTATAGGGTGCCTTTCTGTCCGGCTGTTCGAATTTAAGATAACACGAGGAAACAAAGAGAGCTAGATACATGAAATTCGGCACACAGAACTAATATCTATAGTCTAGATTTATTTCAAATTTCCAAAACTCCAATTTAGGATTGTCCATGTGTCCGTCTGTTCTTTCAGATATATGCAAATGCAATAATTAAAAGAATTCAACTTATTACTCATGGCTTATGACTAATGTAATGTTCTCATTTATGTTTGATTTTATTATTTACGTATTTATTGATGCTGAGTGGCAACAGCAGTTTTGTTATTATTGTTTCGGCAACTTGTATTCGATATCACACGAAAATTGTTCTCGTCCTTTAATATTAATTAAATTTTTGTTTTCTATTACGCCTTTCCCTTCTTAAAATAATCCAATTACAATTGATCCACCTCTTATACTAATATATATCAAATTTAATATGGGATTCCGACATTAAAAATGTAATTGTGAGCCAAATTTTCGCATCAATAGATTGGGAAAATCACATCGAAAACACAAACTTGACTCTAGAATATTATTAACCGCATGTTAGGGATTAATCGCCAAATATCTCGCCAAGGATTACACGGCGGATTTAGTAAAAATACTATATCCATGCCTGAGTTAAATATTTCATAACAATTCCTTGCAAGGTACAATTGTATTGGAGAGTGTACGATAATGTTTTGGGGAGAATACTTCCACTGGTTTAAAGACCGATTGAAACCAAAACTTGATTTGAGACTAGATATAGTTACGAAATCACAAGTAATTTCATTGAGATAAATCATCACCTTTGTGAATTATTGATTTTACATTCAAGTGGAAGTACTGACGAACAGATGGTCAATCCTTCCATCAATGTAATTCAAAATTTGATAAGGCCTTTTGCTTTAGATATTAAAACTGTGGACCAAACTGCATAACCATTGATTATGAAAATAGGGTATTCGAAATTTCCATTAATACAGATGGCGTGTTCGCTTCTCAAAGACAAGTTTAATTTATTTATTTTCTTCCAAGAATGGATAATTTCATATTAAAATCCTGGATCAGGTCCGATGAGACGGTATGTCAATATTATTATAGAGCAATTGAAACACAAAATAATAGCAGTTTAGTTAAGTTTAACAAAAACTATACAAAATGTAAAATGATGTCTCCTGAAGGCGTTTTTATGTTTGAACCACAAAAACTCGAGAAATATTTAACTGATATTGTAGATATTTATATCATTTTATAAAGCATTTATTGGGGAATGTTTTAGTACATTAAAATCATGTCAAAAGAAAAAAAAACAAATTTTGTAGTTGCGATTTTTATTTTTCACTTATCGACGCATGCGCGGAAACCTCAAACTGAGTCTGTGCAAATAGCAAGAGCTGTGCAATGAATATGAGATACATTTATTTGTTTACGTTGGATTTAAAAAAGCGATTCAAATCTCATTATGCTAAAAAGGAGGAAATCCAACCCCGAAATGATCGCCTGTGTTTTGTCAACATATCGTATATCGACATTTTTTACCCTTTGTAACAGTCTAAATATTTCTGAATGTGTGCTTTAAAAATGTTTTGTAGCTATTCTTAATAATTTCTAAATATATTGTTACAAGCGGGCGAACTCCGTGAAAGCACGCGGAAGTAGAGAGCGATTGGCGACGGTTGACGAAGAGCATGACGCCAGCCGGGTTGGTTTGGCGAAAGGAATATTCTGGTAGCCGCTGGATCGCTCGTGGTGTTTTCTGAAGTTTCGCGTGTTCACCCTTTCGGCTATATAAGGGACGGGTTGCCGCAATCTGGCAGTTCCTCTCGGAAGAGTAGCGACTCGTTGAGAGATCTGATTACTTTTCTCCCTTGTTATTAGTGAGCTGTGTTTGCGTTTGCTGTTAACGTTGTATCATTGAGCTCGCTGTGATTTACCGTTTGCTGTGCTATACGATAGCTGTTTTGCAAACCTTGTTTATTGTGCGTAAGGCTTGCATTTACGCTGTAAGTGACTGTCGACTGATGGATTGTGTTTAGCTGAAGTTTTTCTTTATCTAGTCATCCTGCAAATAGCTATAAATAAATTTGTTTGTGCTGTCCTCAAGCAAAATCCATTCAATCCGAACCCGCTATGCTAAAAACGTAACAATATTTTTATGTGTGTTTGATATTGCGTAATATGCTCAGTTCATATAGGGTGGAGGCTAGGCTATCGGATGAAGCTAATTTTTCTTCTTGGATGCAATGTCACGGGCAACGCCGTGCGGAGACTGCTCGTTTAAACATAATTTACATTCAAACTATAAAAAAAAAACGCTGCTTTTATTTTATTTCTGATATTAATTTTAAAAAATTTGATTTATACAGAATATATTTTAAGAGATATTTTATTTTTCATAACTGAAATCAAATTACATGTTCACTAATCTTGAAAATGGTGTAAGTCCATTTACAAACCATAAACACGTTTTATTTTTGTTAAATTCGCTTTAAAATCGTATGATAAATTTACACTCTGATAAATTAATAGAAAAGCAATGCCCGACTTGATATAATTAATTTATATTTCTTTGAATTTACCAATATTTTATCCTTATCTTTCGCCCGTTTTCCTGGCTCAGAGGTAGCATGTCTTCTTCGTTATTTGGACGCCCTGTGTTCGATTCCTGGTTCGGGCATGGTTGTTCTTCTGTGTACTATCTGTGAGGTGTATGAATTTGCCCCCCTGTAAAAAGGGGCCGTGCAAGCAAATGTGAGGAGTGTGTAGCTAAGTCGTACTCTTGGCCGTAGTTGGCGCTACTACAAAACAAGAGACGCTCATACGGTTTAAAATCGCTGATGGCCGTCGGCGCGTTTAACCATCGCAAGTGCCATTAGTAACAGTATATTTTAAGTGATATTTAGTTTTTCATAACTGAAATCAAATGATATTTTCACTAATCATGAAGATGATGTATATCCATTTACAGCCCATATGTACATTTTATTTTTGTTAAATTAGTTTAAAACCATATAATTAATTTGCACACTGCCAAATTAATAGAAATCAATTGTCCGACTTGATATAATTAGTTTATATATCTTTGAATTTACCTTTATTTTAACCTTTAGTTTTCTATAAAAAGGAGAAATGAACTTGTACTACTTTCAAAATAAAAGATTCTTATATATATATATTTTTTATTTATAATATCATTTCATATAATCATTTGAATGATTTCTGAACATTAATTGCAATAAATAACAATATTATAAACATAAATCCTAATGATCGTGGTCTTTATTCTAAGCCATTTTTTAGTTTATCTAATCAACCTATTTTTTCTTTATTTTGATTGAAAAAGCTCTGCTTTCATTCAGCTCTAGATGTTTTCAACATTTGTTATATCCATCCAATTTGCCGAAAGGAATTCCTTTGCTTTTGAAGCCATTAGTAAACAAATTGTTAAGTAAGCTTGTTTAGTCCGTGTTTCATTCCTCCTTTACTGAATTGAAAACACAGTTATCAAATTACATCGAAAATGAAATATTTCTGAAGAATGCGAGATTTCTTAGCGTTTGCTAGTAATTTAAATTTTCTTCAAGAATCATGGGTTTTTTTTTGTTTGTTTTGGGGAAACCCTGCATAATGATCGTAATGTTTTGTGATAAAAACAAACTTTTATACTATGATCAGCTTGTTCAATCGGAATACTAGCTTTTTTAGCTGCTAAATTATTAGTACGGAATATATTTTCAATATTTATCTTTAAAATTTCCATTTTCTGTCTGATAAAGTTTAAAAATAGGAATTTGTTAAATTCAAACATAGATGCCCATTTAAGGAAACTCCTCATAATAACAAAATTATACAGTTACAGAATGAAAAAAAAATTGATATCTGCTGTCTCAAGTTTTATCATGTAAGAGAAGTAACCTTAGTTTTATTGTCACGTGATATCAAACCGATAGAAATCCGATTGAAACGCGTGAATTAATTGAATTAGTTTACTGCAGATTATAAAGTGAATATACCGGGTGGCCAGAAATAAAACACCCCTACTCTGACCTCCCTGGATATCGAACTACTCAGTGTAAAGGCTTGAAAATTTGTGGACATACTATTCAAAAAATGGGGAAACGGATTTCACGAAAAAAAAATTTAGTTCCAGAAATCACCGATAGGTGGCGCTGTACCACTGGACGTATGCTGAAAAGACACAAAAACACGTTTTAAACACATTTTATTTGAAAGTACCAAGCATACATGAAACAAGGACGTTATCGATGCAGGGAATGCTGCTCAATATGGTTCCCTTCCTGAAGATGTAAAATGTGAAGTCTGTGGACAGCTTGTTCAACTGCGGATCGTAACTGGTCATCTGAGATGCTTCTCACATGCAGACTGATACTCTCTTTCAAATCTGCCAAGGTTATCAGACGTTCTCGATAAACAAGGTTTTTTAAGTGTCCCCAAAGCCAAAAATCACACGGATTAAGATCCGGTGAACGAGATGGCCAAGTTGTCGGAAACGCGCGACTGATTATTCTGTCAGTGGTGAAATGTTGGCGAAGAAACTGTTGCACAGGGAGTCCAATGTGTGGAGGTGCTCCATCTTGCATAAAAGTAATGGTGTCAAGGCATTGGCGCTGCTGCAAATGGGGTACAACAAATGTTTCGAGCATCCTTTTGTACCTGTTGGCCGTCACGGTACATGTCTCAAGGCCATTGGAAGTAACCTCTTCGAAAAAGAACGGTCCAAGGATGAATGTGGCTGTGAATCCACACCAGACTGTAACTTTCGGTGAGTGGAGTGGAATCTCTTGGAAGGTACGGGGGTTTGTCGTGTCCCATATGCGACAGTTATGGGTGTTCACTGTTCCACTGAGGTGGAAATGGGCCTCATCGCTCCACAGAATCTGCCACGGCCACGATGCATCCACTTCAACTCTAGCAAGAAATGTCAATGCAAAGGTCAGTCGCATCTCCCTGTCTGTGGCCAGCAATTGTTGATTAGGGCGGATTTTGTACGGGAAACAATGCACCATTTTTCTGAGTACGTTCCACACTGTGCTATAGGGAACACCCAAGTGTCGTGACACTGCACGTGCACTACTGCAGCCTAAAACATTATCCATTGACTGTTCAACAATACCGGTGGCAACATCTTCAACGACATCTGAACGAACCGGTTTGCGTCCTCGACCAGGCTGAACTCCAAGATGTCCAGTTTCCTCGAATCGAGCGATCATTCTCCTGAGAGCTTGTGGAAGCAATGGTCCCTTACACAAATCCTTAAGTCGGCGAAACTCTCGAAGTGCTGCTGGAGCATTTCCTTTATTCTCGTAAAACAACTTCACAAGCAAAGCGCGTTCTGGCAGCGTGACAGCCATCACTAATAAGAATGGCATTCCCCACCTTTTAACATGGCTTCTAACCATGCTTTATGCAAATTTTTCTGGTTACAGTATGAAATTGCAGTTACAACGGGAGTTCTAGCTTCTTTACTATTTTTATTTTCCATAAGGGGCAGAAAAATTAAAAAGGAAGCATGGAAGCATTCCATTCCGCATAAACATTTTAATTTTTATTATTATTTGTGTCTTTTGATCATAGTTCCAGTTGTGCAGCGCCACCTATCGGTGATTTCAGGAACTAATTTTTTTTTCATGAAATCCGTTTCCCCATATTTTGAATAGTATGTGTACAAAATTTTGAGCCTTTACACTGAGTAGTTCGATATCCATGGAGGTCAGAGTAGGGGTGTTTTATTTCTGGCCACCTTGTATTATAAAACAAGTAATATAAAAAAAATAAGTCAGTTCCTACTTAGGACAGCAAAGAAAATTTTTATTTTATTTTTTTATTAAATAATTTCAGTTAATACAAATAATTTATCGAGAAGATGTTTGCTTTTCTCGAGAATTGAACTCGCATTCTTCATCTTCAAGTGAAAAACACAGAAATCCTTACATTTCACCGATTGAGCTACTTCCTGCCTGTTGATTCTAATTTTTATTACAAACCACTTAAACTCTATTTAAAATATTAAAAACTAATTAATTTTAATGATTGTATTAATATTTGTTAAAACTATATTAACATCAAATGCCATCCACTACAAGTATAAAAAATGTATTTGAATTTGAGTGGATGAATAAAAAGTATTTTATTAACGATTGAAAATTTGAAAAAGATGTATAAATATATACAGGGGAAAGGTTTAAATAATATTAGGAATTGAATAAAAAGTGTGAAAATATATAACTGATTTAATGATTGGTAAAAAAAACACAATTAATTATTTTAAAAAGATTATTTCAGATAGTGTATAGAAGTGAAGTAAAAATATTATTAAAATTAAGTGAAAATTATGTAGATATAAAACTTATATCATTAAAACAGTAATTTTTAGAGTTTTAAGAAAGCATAAATATTATTTGTTGAAAGGTAATTAATTGTTTTTTACTGTATTTTTGTAAAATATGAATATCAATTTCCCCAAGGAAGTCATAATATTTACGACTGGGCTTAAGGTTAATGTACAGTCGCCAAAGTTGAAATATTTAAAGAGATTTCTCACTAAATATTAGGGCAAAAGTATTTTATAACAACCTTTAAAAGCGATTTCTAACCATTTTTAGTATCCAACTAGGATGGAAATCTTTAGATGAGTTTTTGGAAATTGGCATAATTTTGACGAGATATTTAGACAGGAGAATCGGGTATATAGAGAACATTCACGCCAAGTTGTAGCTTTTTGATGGCGATAAATCATTAAATGTGATAACCAACTTTACCTTTTTCTAATAGCTTGAAAGCGAAAAACTGATGCCTTAAAAGCGATAAACTCATCAAATTTTTACCCGCGCATTTTAAGGCTTTAGAAAATCGCAAAATAAAACAGCATCACGTTCTCACATGATAATAGATCATCTCTCGTGCAAAAAAAGGTAGAAAATTTTATTTGAGAATTAATGTGAAAAAAAGCAATTTCTTAAATCTGAAATTCAAAAAGAGCAAAAACACGCTATTACATATTTAAAACTAGATAAAAGTAAACATAAAGATTCCATCTCGGAGTTAATGTAAGAAGAAAGCAATTTCTTAATCTTAATTTTCACACTCGCAAAAAAGCACGCGATAGAGTAATTTACAATACTTTAATTGGAATTTTATAATACCCATAAGTTTATTCTTACAAATTGTCTTCAAATGATTTTTATAAAAAATAATAGAAAACATGAAATGGAAATAATACTAGTATCTCAAAAAAGATTTTTTTAAAGTTTAAAGATGGTGTAAATATCAGATTTGTGCTGAAATATTTTAGTGAAATGTAGTTGAAAAATGCTACTAACTAGCTTCATTTTTCAATAATTTATGTCTCATTAATCTTAAGACTTTGAAAAATAAATTAACATTCCTCTTGTAAATTTTTTTTATCAATTTTATATAAATACCATAGATTAGTATTAAAGACATAGAAACAGGCATTCATTTTCACATTCATATACCGGAGATATTTTTATTTTTTACTTCCATTTTTTATGACCATTTTCCATTTTCATTGTAATTTTTACTTTCTCAGATACAGTAAGTATATATGTATTATGTATAGTTACTTTCTCATATATAGTAAGCGTCAAAATTACTATATAACATTTTCAATAAAATATATGTTTAAGTATCATTATTTCTATCAAATGATGATTTAATATCGTTTATGGTATAATACGATTCGAATATTTATGATAAAAAATAAATAACGTATTATAAATAATATGAAAATTTATATACATTAAAGTAAATAAGAATCGGTAAATAATTTTTCCGTATACACTTGTATTGGCGAGGAAAAACCAAGCCAAGCTTCCAGCAAAACATGTGCAACACATTCAAGTTTAAAATAGAGCAAGTAGCAAAATATTATGCGGTTATATCCGTTTAAATGAAGCTTAATAACAAGTTAACTAAATTAAACACAATAGCTAAACCAAACTAGGAAATATTATTCAGTTATAACATCAAAATTATTGATTGATCTAAATTTCGCTTCTTAATTGTAATATTAATTACTTATTGCTTTGTAAAAAACACAGCTAATGCTTATCAAGAGCTGACATCAGATTTTAAAGACAATTTTTCTAAAATTGAATTAAATAAACTTCAGAATTTTTTTAAAAAACAATACAAAAATTTACGGAAATAAAATAGAAATATTAAAAAATGTAGAGTAATTCTCATAATTGCTTTGCAGTGAATTATCTACTCATTTTTTTAATATCAAAATCGTTTGCACCATATTCAATTATAAAAAGAAAATGTTGAAAAAGGTGTGCGAAAATAATACTGGCGTAACTGAAAAGGTAAAATATTTAATTTCAAGATAGAATAATTTGCTGCGTATTGTCAAGAAACAGAAAAATTTCGATTAATTTAAAATTAACATTTAATTAACTTCTGAACTTTGAAACTTTAACAGTATTCATTTATTTTCTTAAATAATAAGTGAACAAAGTTTGATTGAATACGGCCGAGTTGTTTACGAGTAGATGGGGAACTTATAATTTATATAAGTTAAGTTCAGGTGGCAGCAGATTTCCAAAAACAAAAGTTTTTGTTATCTGTTGAAAATAACAATTGTTTATCTTTTCTTTGGATATTAAAAATAATTTAACGATTTCACTGAAAAATAACACTAAGAAAGCTCTTAAAAGTATATTTAATGAAGAAAAAATGCGATAAAAATTTAATGAAACTTCTTTTACAATATATACAATAACAAACCTAAGCAGGAAGTTTAGTTGATTTGAAAAAAATGTTTAATTTCTATTAATTTATTCTACTATTAAAAATGTGAAAGTTTGTATGGATGATGTTAGACAATCAAGCTAGAACAGCCAAACAAAATTGGATAAAATTTAGCTTGAGATTTGAGATAGATTATAATCTAGAATAGGATATGGGCTACTATTTATTTAAATTAATTGAGTGGTTAATTTTTTATTAATTAAAAACTAACTTTCTCGTCAAAAATCTTCATTTTCCAACTACCAAATGAGTAAGACTTGGTGCATTTAAAATTAAACACTGTTAATTCATCGATTTTTTGGGCTCATTTTGAAGTACTTTTGAATCAAAATAAAACAGAATAAAGGAAATTAAAAATTTCTCATCTGCATTGCGTTACCCCAACCGGCGTAGAAAATTCACACATTTGCGTTGCTCCAATTAGTGTTGAAAATGGAATCATGTGTAGTTTGTTGCAATTGTTAACGACTGTGTTTTCATTTTAATTCAAAGTTTAAAGAATGTGTGTATAATATCGTTGTAGCTACCTCAATCTCGATCAATAAATAATATAGACGACGTGATTTTAAAGAAATACGGACTTGATTTACTGTTTTGCTATATTTCAAGTACGCACTCTAAATAAACTGTTTTTAGGTTAGTTGTGAGCTTTTCCGTGCGTACGTGGGTAATAGGTAATAATTAATATCAATGAAATTAATTTTGGTGAAATGAATAAAGGTTTTTGAAGCATTGTGGAGAAAATTGGATTTTTAATCGCTAAAGGTGAATCAACGCTAATCATTCGGGGGAAAGTTTATACCTCGTTTTAGCATCAAAACACACTGCTAAATTGTGTTTGAGTCTATTTTCAAATAAACATCTACATTGTTTCTAAGGAATAAAAAGCGTTGAAAATATTCCTCTTATGTTTGAAAAGCATATGGTTGCAATTAAATATGTACATTTTAGGAAATAAATATATTTAGGATTTTTTGCATTAAATTAATAAAAAATGAGATCTAATTTAGATCCGATTTTACAATTAGTAGGCTTTTTTAGTTTTTAGTTTTTTACAATTAGTAGTTCTTGTAGGGTTTTTTCCCATATAATCGATTGACGATTAATCATATTTAACATTCTGTTACAAGCGGGAAAGCACCATGAAAGCTCATCGCAGTTGGCGACGTTTGACGAGGAGCTTCGTGCCAGCCGGGTTGGTTTGGTGAAAGAAATAGTCTGGTAGCCATTGGACCGTTCACGAAGCCCCGCGTGCTTTTAGGCGCTCGCTCGGCTATATAAAGGACGGGCTGCCGCAATCGGCGGTTTCTCTCTGGGAAGAGAAGCGTCTCGCTGGACTATCGGGTTTCTTTTCTAGCTTCTTATTAGTGAGCTGTGTTTACTTTTGCTGTTAACGTTGTATTACTGAACTCGCTGTATTTTACTGTTTGCTGTGATATACGATAGCTGTTTTGCAGTCTGTTTTTATTGTGCGTAAGACTTGCAATTACGCTGTAAGTGACTGTTAACTGCTGGATTGTGTTTATCTGAAGTTTTACTTTATCACGTCATCCTGTAAATAGCTGTAAATAAATTTGTTTGTGCTGTCCTCGAGTAAAGTCCATTCAATCCGAACCCGCCACGCTAAAAATTTAACAATACTAATAAACTGTAATATTACTGTTTGGGTAAATTTATATTTTTTGCTAATTGTTTTTCTATGATACAATACTAATAAACCTACTTTTCTATAATATGCTAGATATTTAAAACAGCAATATGAATTATGCTCATATACAAAAGATGGTCAGTTTTTTTTGGTTGATTGTTTTTTTAATCATATCTTTTGGAGTGTCCACAATTTTTTACTAACTATAACTGATAAGATAGAGGAATTGTATAAAAAATTAGAATTCTTATCTTTTCAAAAAATACGTTTATTAACTCAAACTCCATAAATATAATTTATCCTGTAAATTTAAGCATTTTTTTTCTAATTGTTATTATATGCCTATATCGAACAGGATAAAAATTAGCTATTAAGTGGACATTTTTTATATTGATTTATATCTTTATTTACCTCATTTCTGTTGTTGTTGTGACTGATGGCACTTGCCGTGGAAAAGCCTCCGCTGATACTATCAGCAGATTTTAAGCCTAAGGAATGCGCCTCTTTGTTTTACAAATAGCGTCAAATAGGACCAAGAGTACGACTTAGCTACACACACTAGTCACAATCCTTTTTAGGGGGTGGACTGCATTCATGCAAATTAATTCATACATCTCAGATCGTAATTTAGACCTGGAAAAGAGAACGATCACCTCTGACCCAGTACCCCCAGTGGTATTACTCTCGACATGGAGGACTTTGTGACCACGAACAGATATAACGAGCATCAGCCGCCACACTCTCGGGGACTCTTTTGGCCGGTGAGTTTCGAATATATATATATATATATATATATATATATATATATATATATATATTTATAG
>JAOUZG010022412.1:565685-579795 GCA_026289955.1 Argiope argentata
AACAGCTATGATATCATACGTATTCCTTTTAAAAACGCATCTTATTTCAATGGAGAATACATGATAATAATACAATGCTGGTAAAAGCAGGGAAAACATTTTTGTTAGTGATATCGGAGACATCAAAACATGCTAAACAAAACAACATCATGTTCTCAAATGATAAAAAAAATATTAGCAATTATCTTCAGTTTGATGTATGAAGAAAGAGTTAAATAAATCTGCTTAGAATCCTGTTAGGCCACTTTATGTGCTATGGTCGATTTCTACTTGTGGGCTACTTTCTATTTTAGTGTGCTGCTGTGTGTTCGTCTAAACTGGACATATTTGTTGTCTGTATATTCGTCGTCTTTGCGTTAGTGTCTTTGTATCAAATAAAAGTCGTTGTTGTTGCCTATTGAAGTCTGCGGATTGTCTTCACTCCCTATACCGACTATAAGTGAACCTGTTAACCTCACGGATTCAGTTTAAGTTGAAGTAATCCGTAATACCATATTATGAACCACAGGCAGCCACTGTGGATATCTTTTAAGTCAAAGTTATCAGTTCTAAGTCTTTTCGAGCTGCAGAGGCAGTAATAGTTCTATGATCATTAATAGAAATCTTTGTTATTAAAATTGATGATTAGAAATATTTGGAAACTTTACACATTTTCAAGTATAATTGTTATTTTTAATTGGAATTACCTCTGTACTGTAATTTTGTTTTCAACAGTAATTTATTTTTGTCACAAATTATTCTGACAAATATTTATAAATTTCTGTTAATAGAGTAGCACCAAACGTTGTTTTTGTTTCTGAACTACATTGCAGTTTATTAACACAAATGTAATTAATAAAAATATTGTGAGTTAACTTACTTCAAGTTGGAAATTTGGATACAAAAGTTCTAAATAATTATTAAATTTTCGTTTGCTGATCGGTACAGTAATACTAATAAAAACTATTTTTTAAATTTATATTATAATCATGCAAAGGGTTTAAAAATAACAACTGTTAGATTTATTAGCAGCATTTTTGGGGAATTCAAAAGTATTTCAAATTTATAAGGAGAAAAAAAATAGTTATTAAGCAAAACAAAACCAGTTGTACTCTTATTCTAAACTGAACTTCTTTTGTCTCAAATAATTTGGTTTGATTTAAAGTTAAACCTCCACGTAAAGACTTTAAGAACAACATTGAATTTCACTTAAGTAACAAAGTTTCCCAAGCATGCTATAAAACTTTCAATGATAATTTCTTCACTTTTGAATAATAATTATTTTTAAAAATGTTGCCATTTTCATTTAATTAAATTAAATACTACAAGGAGAAAAACTAACTTGTTTTAAATATAAACAATAAAAAAATGATTTAACTACGCAGATGATAATTTTCAAAACTCTTATTATAATAAATGCATTTTTCATAAAATGATTTACAGCCATTTAATTTTGTTTACTTATTCATATAAGGTTCTTAGGTTTTGTAACAGCTGCAAATGAGAAATTATAAATAAACTTTCCCCGTTATTACAAAATCATTTAACTCTCTAATGAGAAAAAGCAGCGATCGATTTTCACTTGTTTCGTATTCTTTTTTGTTATTAATATATTTTCAGAAACACAAGACACATATTCGATTGCAATTATTTTTCATCATTAATGAAAGTAAAATTCAAATTTCATATTAGCGTTTAGAAGTTGACTGCCATGATAAATTCCATAAAGATAGTTGATTTATTTTACCATGCTTAATTTTATATAAGACGAAAAATAAATTAATAATCTGGTTCTTTTTCCGATAATCCAATACATTAAAAAGGATAATAATCAAAATTGAAGTCAATATATTTTATATAAACAAAACAATGATGATTGTTTGTCTTTATTTCTCTTTATTATTTCGTGATTTTAATTTAGAGTCCAGATAAAAAAGTTTTAAATTCTGTTGAGAACATAAATCATCTCTTAAAAAAAGGAATGGCACATTTTTTTCCACTCAGTTTTTCAATAGTTTTTCTCAACCTAAAAAAGTTCATGTAAAGTGAATATTGCGTCATTTTATTATGAAATTCTTTTTTTTGTCATACTTTTTTATGTAATTTTTTTTTGCTAAGATAAAAAAAAGACCTTCAAAAAATGAATTATTTTTCTCTATAATTATTGAATATTTTCTTTTTTGTTTCATCATAAGTATCAATCATGTTTCTTTTTATTAAAAAAAGAAGAATGTATATGTATATATAAATAGAGAACATAAAAAAATCGCTTGACTGTTTTAGAACTTATTACATTTTTTCAATAATGATAAGATATCTTATTTATGTTAATCTTTTAATATCTGCTTTAATAAGCTTCACCAATTTGTACTTTTAAGCTAGATAAGATTCAAAAGCACTTGAACGACGTAAAATGAAAGAGAAGAGAAAGGCTTTTGTATTCTTTGTTTCCGTCCCAAGTAATGAGTTTCCTATCTTCAGGGTCTTCAAGTTTCTTTTCTTTCATGTCCAGTTTAGATTTTCGATGCCTAATTTTTTTTGAACGTGTCTTACACAGCGTCACTGAACGCGGATTCCTGTTTCGTCCCTATTTGAAATCGAATTCTTTTGGATCAAATTTCTTATTTCGTCTCAGACGAATTTAAGAATTTTCTCGCTTTCGAACTTCGAAAAATATTTTGATGCGTTATACAGATCTTGTATTCGAACAAAACGAATTCTTATGACGTCACAATCTTGTAACATAGAAAAAAATAGTAAAAATTTTGGCAAACGATATTTTTTAATGCATTCAGAGAGTATTTTTTTAATGAAACATGTATTTAAATTTTCATTTTTAATAAAGACTTGTTTTTTGATTTTTGTTTTTTTATTCGTTTTATTTCGGAACAATAAATTGATGTAAAAATATGACTTGTTTTATCTAATTCATCACACAATTAAATTAATTTTGATTTCAAATTATTTTATCTTTGGTATCGTTCTGCTTTTATAATTGTTTAAAAATAATCTAAATTTATTTTTGTGTATTTCATTTTTAATTTATCTGATATGACGTCACTGATTGCGGATTTCTGTTTCATTCCTATTTGAAATCCAATTCCTTTGGATCAAATTTTAGTCTTAGACTAATTTTATAACTCCACCGCTTTGGAACTTTCAAAAATATTTTATTGTGTTACATGGATCTTGTATTCAGACAAAACGAACTGTTCTGATGACGTCACAGTCTTGCAATAAAAAAAACATAGCAAAAATTTTTGCAAACGATAATTTTTAATTTGTTTAGAGAGTATTTTTGTTAGATATATATCCAAGTTTTTATTTTAATAAAAATATTTTGACTCAGCTTTGTCTATTTTTTCAACAATAATTTTGTTTTATAAGTTTATGTCTCTAATTTTATCTAATGCCCCATGAACAAAATTATCTTTATTTTTTTCCTTTTTTGTATGTTGTTTTTATTTTCCTTTTTTTATTTGTGTGTCATAACTTTTTCTAATCTTTAAAACATATTTTCAATTTATTTTTGTATGTAAACAAAAATTTAAAATCATGAATATGCGTGCAATGCATTACATGCATTCAAAAGTGCAGACTGGCATACAGCCAAGAGCTTGATGGATTTTCTTTCAAATTTAATTATGGCCTACATTTTAAATGCCATCTTTCTAGCCATTTACATTTTCTAGTCATCATGCTTATTTGTACTTGGACAGCCAGTCAGACAGACTTTCTGTGAGTTGATTCTGTCCCATATTTATTGTAAAAGCCACGCATCTAATTCGTCTGTCTAGCTTAAAACTCTTTAAAACTCATACAAAGACAGACAAAAAAAAAGATTTAAAAAAGAGATAATTTTTCTTCCTGATTCTTTAACAGTTTTTATTGTTTCTTCAAACTTTAATCTTTCCTATTTCTTAGGAACGAAGTACACAAAGTGTGATTAATTGAAAAGTGAAAAATTAGACAAGAGGTTTTAATAATCCTCCACTTTCAGACTTTCATGAGCTTCATACAACCATTTTTAGAATTATCTGTTCATCTGTTAACATGATAACTCAAAAACCTTTTGAGCCATATAGACAAAATTTAATACATGGTCTCTATAACAAAGATGCAGATTTTTGTCAAATTTTGAATGTAATCTATTGAGACGAAGTTAGTCTGTGGACCGGCATATTGGCATAGGGGTAGCGCATCTTCTCCGTGATCTGCGCGTCCCGATTCGGGCGCATTTATTTCTGTGTTCTGTCTGTAAGTTGAATGAATTTGCCCCCCTGTAAAAAGGGGCTGTGCAAGCAAATGTGAATAGTGAGTAGCTAAGTCGTTCTCTTGTCTCTAGTTGGAGCTACTGCAAAACAAGAGACGCTGATTAGGCTTAAATCGCTGACTACCTCAACGACCTTGTCCCAAATTTGGCAAGCGCTATAAGAAACAACAACATTAGGGATATGTTAATATAAGATAAAATGAATCCCTGAATCCCTAAGATAAATGAAATCCCTGAATATAAGATAAAAATTACTAAATAAGAGAGACGTATGTAATGTATCAATACTTTTTGAAGTTGTGAACTAGAGAACAAGTAATCTATTGATTTAGATGTATGATTGATTGATATGTATGTTGTTTTAATGTTTTACAATTATAGTTGTTTTAATGCTTTACAATTCGAAAAAAATTAAAATTCCATGTTGTTTATCAGTGGAACTCCAGTATTTAATGAATGGATAGAAACAAAGATTATTTTTAGTGCAGGAGCTATATAATATATTTCCTAAGCTATCATTCAAATTTTAAACAAAACATTCGATAAACCTTTGAGCTAGAAATTTTTTACTTTATATATTTTTTTAGCCAAAAAAAAACATTTTCTCAATTAAAAAACATTTGTTATTTAGCTGGTATATTTCAGCTTTATAGATGTTTTTTCAATCACTGTTATGCAAATATTTAAAAATATAATTATTTCAAAAAATTCCTACCGAAAGTAGTGACATATTTTTATTAAGTAATCTTTATCGTTGATGAGTTTTTGACTCCATCTGTAACCTATAAACCAATGATTCATCTAAGTATCTTACATAAAAAAGATATTGCAGGTCAGTCAATATAATTTCAAACCGAAAATCCTGTCAATCTTAAAAGTCATTGATTTAACCTTGAAATGTGAGATCTTTCCCTAAAACTCAATGATGAAAAAGACCATTTGCCAAAAGTTAAATCAAAAATTAACACAGAAGCAAATTACAATACAATACAATTACACACTTATAAATTATATTTATAAGAAATGAAATCAAATGTTGATTCTAAAATTAAAAATAACAGAAAAAGATTTTTTAAAAAACTTCTATGTTTTAAAAAAGTTTAAGAAAAAGATAAATTATAATTCTCCAATTTATGAAGTTTAGCAAAGAACTTTCTTTATTTAATAAACTGTAGCATAATGATTATATTTCAAAAAGAAGAAAAACAGCGATATGTTATAAAATGCTTTTTATGTATAAAAACTTTATATTTAATAAAATAAATACTTATTACTTTCTTTTTTTTCATTTATAATCAGCTAAACTCAAAGGTCACCATGTTGAAAAATTGAATTTTAAAAACAAAAATTCCCTAAGAATTTTAAAATTTCAAGTTTTATTATTTTTAAATAGGGAATAAATATAAAACTAAGAAAAGTTATGAACAACATTCACAATAGAATATGAATTTACATCCGAAAACAATAAAAAAATTGTTATTGAAAATTGGCAAAAAGTACAAAATTTTCCTCAGCTTTATTGTTAATTTTAGATTACAAAAATCTATGTTTAGAAGAATATCTGGTAAAATACCAGATTTATAGAGCAATTTTGGTTTTTTGGACTTGCTTTACATCTTTTATCTGACTAGAAATGCACTTTATTTTTAGATATTATTGCTATAAATTATTGCTCATTTATTTATAAATTTCATTTCTATTCTTAAACTATTATTAGTGTCATTATCTTTATTCTTAATAATTTCTTCCTTGAAAAAATAAAAATATAAATATAATTAGCGAAGTTTAATTTTTAGTTATTATTTAATTATTAAATTTCAATTATATTAAATTCCACGATATAAAAATTTGATAAGTTTAATTTCATTAGTCGTAGTTTTCCTGATTCGTTTCCTGATCCCATTGCCTTATTGATAGGTATGGCCTAATGTTAAACTTATTCCTCCGTTTAATTATTTTCCCAACAACATAATTTAACTTCTATTTGCCTAATTCGAATTGCATGTAATTTATTTAAAATTTGCAATAATTTACTATTTATTGTATACTAACATCTTTGGTGATCAACTGGTTCCGAAAAAACGCCGGTTGTATTTTATTTCAGTTAAATTTTGCACTGTAAATTGAATATCCATACTTCCTACAAATTATTTTTAAGTATCAAAATGTGAAAGGCATTAAAACCGTCTTATTTAATACCTTCCGTGTATATACGTTTATTACGCACACAAACCTTCCAAATGACATTGAGTTTTATGACGTCATAGAGTCATTCAGATTGTATGTGCCAACATAATTTATTTAAAATAACAGGCTGAGTTCTGGTATGAAGTAAAAATATTTTAACTGTTATAAGCTTTCTTATTCAGTTGGTAATTTTTCATAATGAAAAAAATCCATAGTAAATACTACATATTAAATATTATTATCTATGAAAAAACCTACACTATTAAATATTCAAAAAAGCAATGAAAATTATTTGAATTTTTTATCAAAAATAAAATTTCTTTTTTAAAATTGTGCAAAAGAAATATTTAAGAAATTTTCAGAATTCAAGAAGAATTTGCCAATTTAAATCGATCTTATACAAGTGATCTGCAAGCAGCTGAACATAACCATTTCCAGTCAATGAACGGTACAGTTGCACCAGAGTACCGAGTCCATGCCATGTAAAAACAGCCCACACCATTATGCAGCCACCACCAGCTTGAACAGTGCCTTGCTGACAGTTTGGGTCCATGGCTTCGTGGGGTCTGCGCCACACTCGAACTCTACCATCAGCTCGTAACAACTGAAATCGTGACTCATCTGACCACGCCACGGTTTTTCACTGGTCTAGGGAATAGTCGATATGCTCACGAGCCCAGGATAGTCGCTGCAGGCGATGCTGTGCTGTCAGTAAAGGCACTCGAGTCGGTCTTCTGCTATCATAGCCCAAGGAAGACAAATTTCGCCGCACAGTCCTATCGGACACGTCCCTCGTGCGTCCCACATTGATTCCTGCAGTTATTTGACGAAGTGTTGCGTGTCTATTAACACTGACCATTCTACTTAGACGTCGGCGGTCTCGGTCGTTAAGTGCAGGTGGTCGCCTACTGTGCTGTCTATGATGGGATGTGATGCCTGAAATTTCATACTCTCGGCACAGTCTTGATACTGTGGATCTCGGAATGTTGAATTCACTAACGATATCCGCAATGGAATGACCCATGCGTCTATCTCCAACTGACATTCCACGTTCAAAGTCTGTTAATTCTCGTCGTGACGCCATAAATCACGAAAAACCTGTTCACATGAATAACTTGAACACAAATGAAAGCTCTGGAAAAAGAACTGCGCATTTATACTTTTTCGCTGCGATACTACTGCCATCTATATATTCGCATATTGCTATTCCATGACTTTTGTCACTTCAGTGTATAAAAATGTGTTATAAACTGATAGTTAAAGCAAAAAATCTCCCACCCAAATCCAATTGAATTTTAACTTCATTTATATTCGAATTAATTAAAATTTCGAAAAGAATTGCTCTAGGGTTCACATTTCTAACCTTCAAAATTTATTTGTGTCATACTTGACAGCTCTAAGTCGAATAATCCTGCTGAAAATCAACACACACGCATACATTTGTTGTTTTGTTTAAAAAATTCTACAGATATTACAAATATGAGTAATACACTAGATTGTAAAAATGACTTCGATCTTTTTAACTGCATTAACTGTGTTCTAGGTGAAATAAACATATACAACTCTGTGTGTACGATTTAACTATGAAATCATGTGAATTTATTTACAAATTTAAATATTTATGAATGAACCACATTAACTCTCTGTGTTAGTAAGAAAAGGATTTAGAGAAAATGAACTGAATTATAAAAAGAAATGTGAAATTAAGCTTAATGAAACGCCTGAAAACAATTTTCGAAAGTTTATTATTATTTGCATATGAGAGTAATTATTGAGCCAATTTTTCACTTTCTTTCTCTTTCAATCTTCAGTTCCTCTGTAAATGTTTATTTCTTTTCCAGCAGAATTTATTTCATGAATGAAGACACAAAAAACAACTTTTCCATTAACTTTATTTTTCACATCCGGCGTTTATTATCGTCTGCACAAAATCTCAAGATAATTATTGCGTCGAAGTTTTTTTTCCCTTGTTTATTTTCTCCCAAATACAATTTTTTTGTCGAACCAATCAGAGCCTTGAAATTACTTATGACTGTAAACAGACAAAAAAAAAATAGTCGTTTTCAAATCAAGGATAAATGCATGGACTTTCAGATTAACTGTAACTTTTTTCTATCAAGCAAAGTAACAAGATGACCTTTCTAATATTTATTTCAGAAATTCTGATTTAAATGTCATGCTGAAGAAAATTATTTGATCACTCCTTAAAAATATAAATTAATGTAAAAACTAATTGCTTAAATTTATTGAATTATCAATAATACTATTTTATAAATATCATAAGAACTCATTAATTAATGATTAAATTTAGAATCTAGAATAGATATGAATAAATGATTTGTTATTGGAGAAAAAACAATGTTTTGCTTCAAAATCGGAATAGATTTTTATTTTAGGCCTAATGCGCTTTTGATGTATAATCTATGTTCAAATAAAACAAGCGATATTTTTAGTTATTTGTTAAAAATTTTAATTTATATTTCAAATTCAATAAACATGAAAGTAAAAATTACATTTTTTATTAGTTACTGGCCGCCTTTGGAGACCAGTCCGTTCGTCAGTATTAATGCCAACTAAAGGGTTCAATAAATTTTTTTACATAACTTGGTCTCATAATAAGCTTTTCTGCAAAATATTTTTAAGCTTCAAATTTCGATAGTCATATAATTCTCTTATACTATTATGTAGGCCTTAAGCAGCCCTGATCTTTGAACTTCGCATCTCTCTCTGCTTTTCTATCAGTGCACGTAAAATTCAGTTTTAAATTAAAGTGGAAAGGATGAAACTTCAATTAATATAAAGACCCATTTACTCAATCCAAGCATGTCTTTAAATAAAACTAAGAACTGAAAGCAAAGTAGTCCGGCATTGAGGTTTTATGTTCGCTACAGAAATTGAAACATTATAATTTTTCTTATAATTTGTAATATTTCAAGGAATTATACAGCAAACATTTCACTAATTAAATGAAACATTCAGTTTTTAATTTTATTTTTAGATGTATTTAAATGCTCTCAATAATAACGTTTTTTAGGCTTACAAATATGTTTTTAAAAAAGTATGGTTTAAATTCCTTTGGTCTCGTAGATTCATATTTTTAAAATATTCTTAATATTTCAACTTCTAAATTAATAAATAAACATTTCTATCTTCTTGAAATCTGGCTGATTTATTTAGTTCTGAATATTGCAAGTTTAGAACAATTATCATTATCATAATCTAGACCAATTATTCTAGAGTAACTCTGATTGACTTCTTTGAGATTTTGAAAAAGTGATCTAAAATCACCAGTTTATTTCGAATAGTTATATTGAAATTTTCATAGATCGATCAGCTTTGATGATTGATTAGTTTATTGGAATGCCGCATTTTTATTTAAGGACTTATTGTCTCAAGAATATTTTGTTAAATATGATTCACAGAGCAGATGATGTATGTAAAAATTTAATTCATCAGCATTTTTCCCTAAATCTATAGTTATATATTTCACTTGGACCAATTACTAAAAGATTTATGTCTCTCCCAAATAAATTAAGAAATTAGATGTTGGGCACCGATTACAGAAGATGCCTTGTAGATGTTAAGCCATATTTCCCTTAAATAAAACTGTTGAATTGGATTAGTAATATATGTATAGTAAAATATCATAGAAAACGTTTCCATCCATTTATTTTCCAAAAATATCATGTTTCATATTTGTTTCATTTTATGCAGACACGTGCCGAAAATGACATTTTTATATATTTAATTTGGAATGACAGTTGATTTATTTTTTTCTCATTTGAGAACATGATATCGTTTTGGTTAGAAAGTTTTCATGTCTCCGAAATATGCGGGTAAAAAATATTTTTAAATGCTTTTGCAAATTTTGCATTGTTAATTATTACGTATGCTTGTTTGAAAGAAAATGCGTTTTTATTTCGCATGATTCATTAAAATGCGGTTGATAAATTATAATCACGAAGGCGAATTCTTTGATTTGCACAATATATCTTCTTCACATAAGTAAAAGTAAAAATTCAAAACATGTTTTATAGTTTTAAAAATTAAAAAAAAAACATGAATGCAAAAATATTTTACTCCTACTTATTATCAATTGCCTTTTGCTCATCGTTTCTTCTAAATGACGTCATCAAGTTCGCTTAAGATTTAATTAATTAATCTCGCTCTCAGAAGATTATCGTTTGGTGCTTTTCTAAAAATTCTTTTTCAGTTTTAACTGTCACACTTTTGTAATATATTTTTTATTTTTTATTTTTATTTATTTTAATTCTTTAATGGAATTAATAATTTTGGTATTGCAAACGATCAAGAAAAATTTTCTCTTGCATTTATTGTTTAAAAATATCACATTTCCTATTTGTTTCATTTCATTTAATCACGTGATGAAAATTGTATTTTTATTTTTTATTTTTTGTAGTGATTAACTTTTTTTAAAATCAGAACTTCTGAAAATGTCATGGCAACATTTTATTAAAAGCTGATTTTTCTGAGATCCTCGAGAAGATAAAATTTTATTTTTATTTTATGCGAAAAAAATTGTTGAAAAAAAAACGATTAAATTAAATGTTTAAAAATTTATTAAAAATAGAGTTTTCATTTGTAGGTCAAAACATCAATATCATTGAAAAGCTAATTTTTTAAGCTTTAACTTGATGTAAAAATCATTTTTTTGCTGTTATATTTTCGGAAGTTATAGTGAAAAAACTTCTAAATTTTGTTTATTTTTTAATTAATTCAAACTTTAATTAAAAATTCGAAAAAAGGTCTCCTAGGTGCACATTCCCGGCACCCAAGGTATTCATGTACCAAATTTGGTAGCTGTAGGTCGAACGGTCTGGCCTGTACATCGCCAACACACACACATCGTGTTATATTATAAGTAAAGAAGACTGTAAACTAGATTACGTTGTTAAAAGACTAAAAATAGCAAAATGTAAACATTTCTTGAGAATTTTAGGAAATTTGATTGAAAATAAGGAAAAGCAATGTAAAACTAATTGAATTGTATTTCTAAAATAGTATAAATTATAAATTTATGAAAATTTGAAGTTAAAAAATTTATTGAAAAAGTTCTTAAACAAAATTACAAGAAATATTTAATTGAAAAGTTTAGTTTTCATGAATTTCAAAAAACTAACTGGTCGCCAAAGCTGCCTAGTGTAAAATAAAAATAAAATTTAGCTTGCACGATAAGAAAAGATTAACTATCACCA
The DNA here is from genome assembly GCA_026289955.1 of Argiope argentata. Lineage (NCBI taxonomy): Eukaryota > Metazoa > Arthropoda > Arachnida > Araneae > Araneidae > Argiope > Argiope argentata. Next base: position 577,341 of record JAOUZG010022412.1, read on the forward strand.
ACCTGTTGCGATCACTTAAAAATTAATGTTAACTTTAATTTCATATTTAAATTATAAAACTGCATTTTTAGTGCATGTCTGTATTACACTAAATAAAAACGAAACCTTATACTTTCTAGAAAAATAGGTACAATAAAAAACTTTATGTGATCTTTTAAAACATTTATTATAAATTCAGTAAAACTATTTTATTTAAGGCAAACATGGTTTAATATATTCAGGATATCCACTTTAGTCAGAACATATCAGCTAATTTGTAAGCCTTAGTAACAGACATGCATCTGCAAGCAAAATTGTCTAAAAGTGATAAATATTTTATGTAACTCGAGTCATTAAATACTCTAAGGAATTAGGAATATTAAATTTTTATATAATTCCTTTACCATGTGAAACATGTTTAATTAAGTTTCTTGAAATACTAACATATTTTATATAAAAAATAATTCCTTAATCTGTGACTATACTTGAGATAATTATAAATATTTGAATATCACTATGTTATAGAAACACGCTATTCTAAATCACTTCCTTTTTTTTTACCTTTGGCAATTGACGTTAAATAATAATATTCTTCTAACTCGGTTATGCTTGGTTTCAGAAGAATGAAACATTTTGTTTCGATTAAAAGAAAGATTATTAAAAATATTTTACTGAATATATAGGACTGGATGACTGTATAAAGTTAAAAACACATATTTTTGTCATAGGTACATTGAATGGCCAAAACAGGAAAAAAGCTATTATCTAAATAATTCAAATCTTTTTCTAAGCAAAATCGAAAATTGAAGCTTATTATGAACTACGGAAATTTTTATTTAAAAATTCTTTAAGGTATTTCTATATTATTCATTCTATGGTATACATAAAATTTCAATGGTGAAAAATTATATTTTATGCACTCATATTTATAAAAAATAATTTTTGTTTCAGGTAATAGTTTTTGTGTAGTTTAAATTTAATCTCTTCAGTTTCAAATTAATGTTGAGGTTTTAAATGATATGGAAAAATTTAAAGAAATTCATGATACAATGAAAAAAAGGGGTAATGTTTTAGAAATAGTATGAGTTATGTGACAAACAAAATTTGAGTACCATCTTCTTGGCACAGAGGTAGCGTGTCTTCTCCAAGAACTAGGTGCCCAGGGTTCAAATTCCAGTTCAAGCATCGTTATTTTTCTGAGTTTTATCCATAAGGTGTAGGAATTTTCTACCGTATAAGAAGGGGCTGTGCAAACAACTGTGATGAGAGAGTAGCTAAGTCCTACTCTTGATCCTAGTTGGAGTTGCTTTAAAAACAAGAGACGCTGATTAAGCTTAAATCGCTGACTACCTCAGCGAGCTTGTCCAAATCAGGCAAATGCCATAAGAAACAACAACAACGTTATTAGTATGTAGGATTGACTGAATATAAGATGACAACTACTAAAGAAGAGAGACGGATGGAAAAACTCGGTACACAGATTTAGCATTTAATGTGTAGATATGTAATAAATTTGGAAGTCAAATTCCTACAAAAAGTTTTTTAACTCACTTAAAACTTGGTGATGAATCGGTAAAGCTTGTTCATGGCAAATAAAAAAATAACAACAAAATTTGAAGCTTAAAAAAATTACGTTAAAAAAACGTTAAGATCACGTCACATAAAATATTTAATTGAAAATTTTATCATTATAAAATCCGGCAAACAGGTCGACAAAAAATAAACAGTTAAAATTATTCCTGTTATCGAATAATTTTTGCTTCCTTTTTACAACAAATTTCAAGTTACATTGTGAGGTTTAGAGTTATTTTATTTTTATGTGAAAGTTTTTTACGTGTCTTCTAATTATCCTGTAAAAAGTTTTTAAATTGTTGCAAACAATCTATTTTAAAGCTACTTTTGAAATTTCAAAATATTTTTTACACATTTTCTTTTGTGCAGTCCCTATCAACCTCGCAAAAACGTTTGAAGTGCTCTGAAAACTGCTAAGAGAATTAGAACTTTAATTTAATTACGGCTATGTAGATTAAAACAAAGAATTAACATTTTTAACCTGTTAATGAATTGAAGTATAGTTCAAACTACTCTAATAATTAAATATAAAAACCGCGATCGAAAACTCTAGGGATCGTGGATTCTAAAATCGTCAGGGGCAATAACTTTTTAAATGAAAACAAAAACTTAACTCGAGAACTAAAACTACATTTTTTATTTATTTTTATCTCAGAATTAAAAGGGAACTCTGTGCCACTGGGAATTATAACGAAAATATACACTGTTTACCGTTTTAGCGTTGATGTGCTATTTTAATTTCAAACAGTTGCAAGTAATGCTGCATTTTTTAATGATAATTCGGAGAATTGTAATCCTTTTTTCTTTCCTTTCAATTTGTTTTTTCAATTCCTACTATTTATTGACTCTCTCTATCTCTCTTTATATATATATATAGGTCCTTATGCCGACTGCCCGAAGATCG
>JAOUZG010022412.1:579895-618474 GCA_026289955.1 Argiope argentata
AAATTTTCTATTATTAATAAAATATTTCTTATTCATCCGCTCAAGTTCAAATACATTTTTTTAACTTGTAGTGAATGACACGATGTTAATACAGTTATTTTAAATATTGATTCATTAATTTGGTTAATATTTTATTAATTAATTAAAAACTAATTTTTCCTCCAAAAATCCTTATTTTCTCCACCGCCAAATGAGTAAGACATGAGTTTGTTTTTCCCCCATGCTAATGAGGTTAGGGTTAACATATTTTCAACCTATCGTTTTAAACTATTCTGTTTATTTTCTTAGTGTTTGATGCATTTAAAACTAAACGTTTCTAATTAATAGATTTTTCAGATTCATTTCGAAGTATTTTCGAATTAAAATAAAACAGAATAAAGTAAATTAAAAATTTCTAATTTGTAATGCATTACCCCAACTGGCTTTGAAAATTCACGCATTCTGATTTATTTTTAAAGGATACTGACTTGATTTTGTTTTGGCCAAGTATAATTTTTTTGAGAAATTATTTATATTAATCGTAATTATTTAATAAAAAAATAAAATAAAACTTTTGTTTTTTGACTTAAGTAGAAATTGACTTTAAAAAAATTATATTACTTGTTTTGAATTTAAACGCTTTCCTTAGGTCCATTGCACGACGTTTCATAACAGTACGATAATCTCCTTTTGGCGCAAAAATAAATATCAATAAAATCATTGAAGCAGGAAAGGAATATTTTCATAATTGAAAATAAATGGTGCACTTTTAAAAAAAGACCGAGTGGTGTCCAATAAACGTTACCGCATATTTTCTAATAAATGTGTTATACTAGAGAACGATTTACATATATCATTATAGTACAATGGTTGCAAAATATTAATCTTTGGCGAGAATTTAGTAAATGTTTCGTGTGAAACCTTGGCGATTTTTTGGTAACCATGATATGCTGTTAGTAGTATCGGAATATCGGATTCTTATTTTAGATGCGATTTTCCCAAGATGAAAATTTAACACAAAACTGCAACTGTAGCCACAAAATTCTTCATCAAGTTTCTTGTATTTAAGTCATTGTGTTTTTGAACTATTACGCTTACGCATTTTCTGAAAATACAGACCGACAGACGGGTACTCCCTTGTTGGATTTTGCTCAAAATTTGATATTTGTCTATACAATGGATGTTAAATCTATGTACCTTATTTCAACGATCTAATTATTTTTGTTTTGTTGTTATAGTGTTAAATTATATTCGAAAAATCGCACAGACGGAATTCCGTTGAGTTTATTCTTCTCAGAATTGGAAATCTACAAATTTGGCGTCATATGTCATCTAACTCAATTTGTAACTCGCTTTTTTTGTAATTTTGTAATTTCGTAATTTCTAACTCGTTTTTTAATTAGGTTTGTCACATACAGAAAGACGAATATTTTTCAAAAATGTGTTTTTTGAACTCAGAGAGATCCAAAACATAGAGCTTTGGCAAAATCTTGAGGTCAAATTTTTTGATCATTAACAATGCTTTCTCTATAATAAGTATACGAGGAAATCAAAAGAAATTGTTTTGATGATTAACAAACTAATAAGTATGGAATCCCAAAGGTATTTTTTTTATCTGCAGCAAATTAATTTGGATAAAATTATATTATTATTTAGGAAAATTATAATTAATTCATTGACTAATTGCAACTGATCGATCATATTTAATATACAATTAATCTTCAAAACCTACCAACAAATAATTAACCATGTTTAGTTATATATTTGATATTTCCTTAACTGTATGAAAAATCACTCTATCATTATTTATTTTATTTTTAATTGCATTAGGTGGCTAGTTAATTCCCAGGTATTGATAATTGTATAAACTTTTAATAAATTATTTTATTTTTTGGCTAACTCGCCAAATATTTTTCAACATATATTCTGATAGATAAATAATCCATAATATTTTAAGACTTTCATCTTTCTGTTCATTGGGTCTTAATTATTACTAATTATCTGTCTATATCTTTAAATATCCATTAAACAATAGAATATACAGCATTAGCTAAAATTGGGTCCACATTTAAAATTCTCACTAATTCTTAAGTGTGTAGAGCAACTTTAATTACAAATACTTCAATACATTATATTAAAATATATTCAATATGGAATTTTTTTCTTTTTTTCTTTTTACTTCTGAAAATATTTATTTGTATGGCTATATTGTGTACTTATATTACATAATTGAATTAATTCCTTGAATTTATTTTATATTCATTGAATTAATATGCTTTGTATTGATTATTAGTTGTATTTGTATTGATCTCCTTATTTGTTGAAGTCGGGGGAAGTTTTAATGTATGTATACCGTGATCATTAACAGCAGAAAAAAACCAAGATTAAACGTTAGCAGCAAAAATGAAAAAATATTGTGGTATCACTTTAACGTACAAATACATTATAAAATGTGCTTAAAATACTTTTTTTAATTCAATTTAATTTTTATCAGATACTACGCAGTATAAAATTGGTTTCATTGAAAAATTACATATACACATATTTTTAGTTTTAAGTTTATATAAAAATTATTTTTTGCTAAAATAATTTCATAATATTTTACTTTAAAAGGTCTGGGATATAAAATGCCAATATATAAACACACACAAGCACTAAGATATATTTTCTTTTATTTTTACCAATAAACAAGAGGTGTTCTGAATACAATTTATATTCATGTAGCTTTGTCGTAGTATACGAAAATAAACAATGAATTATGTATTAGATATAATAAAAATGTAAAAATATCATTATAAGTAATTAATTCTTATCTCTACTCTATGGTTTAAAGAAACATCGATCTGTTATTGTTATACTGGCTTTGATAACCAATTACAGAATCATCAGTCAATGCATACCGATGAATTTGCAATCTTTAAATGCAACCATTTTATACTATATAATTTTTAATAATATAGCAAAAGTTTTTTAATAATATAGCAATAATTTTTTAATAATATAGCAATAATTTTTTAATAATATAGCATAGTTTTTTTTATAATGTATATTTTTTTTCAATCACAATTTTTTCAATGTTTTTTACTTTTACGTATATTTAGGATAATCATGAAAAAATTTAGAATTCGACATTCTAACATATTTTTACGTTTCTGATCACTCGCAGTTCGTAAAAAAAACAATTTCGGAAAATTCCCGTCAATCTGTATGAGATAAGAATAACTCAAAACACTTTGATGTAGAGGATTGAAATTTTGTTGCATCAGGATTTACATATTTCTATCAAATTATCAAGAAATCTGTTCAAAAGAAGTTTGTCTGTTCTAATATGCACTAACACGGCAACTACAAAACGAATAATGTTGTATAGATAAGATTCAGTACAGAATTTAACATCTCTTGTGAAGACACATATTTATATTCCAGTAGAAACCAATAACAAGTTGGCTGTCTGTCAGTCTGTACTTCTTACAGAAACATGTAAATGTGACAATTCTAAAATACATTGACTATTAACCTTTTGATTGCTGAAAAATTCTTGGTATACGATAAGTGAAGCACGATAACATTTCGCCGCACTCAAAGGGTTAAAGTCGGCATAATATTTTGTGCATTTTTGTGTCAAGTCTTTGCTTCAGTCAATTAAGAAAAGGGTTTATAAAACGCGATTTTCGAATATTATTAACTACATTCCAGTGATTAATCGCCAAAAAAACTTGATAAGGATGACACGATAAACTCAGGAAAAAAATGTTAATATTTAGTAACTACTGTGCGCCAGCGCCGTGCAAGACCTTCTCTGACACGACAGATTTATTAGGGAGTATGCGAGAAAGGTTTGGAGAGACCATCCCTACTGATTAAATATGTATCTGTTATTTCTTGTTTGTTCCGCATTAATTCCTTGAGATACACGTTTTCAAAGAAAAAAATCCTATCTACACAAAAAAAATAATAATTGTGAAAAAAAATCATCATTAATTTTGATTATCTCTACATAGTATTAAATGAAGTCTTCTGAAAACTCTTTTATGTCGGAACCACAAAAAACCGAGAAATCGTTAACGGATATTGGAGGTATTTATGCCATTTTGTAGAGCATTTATTGGGAAAGATTTTAGTACATTAAAATAGTATCAAAATAAACAGGGAAGTTTTATAATTGAGATTTCAACTTAATACTTATCCGCGCATGCGCAAAAATCTCAAACTGCGCATGTGCAAATAGCAAGAGTTATGGTATGAATATGCGATACATTTCTTTTTTTGCGTCCAGTCTTAAACAGTGATTATTAGAGAAGGTTTTAGTATATTAAAATCATATCAAAATAAAAAAAAGAAGTTTTATAATTGCGATTTTAACTTTGCATTAATTTATGAAAGCTTGAAAACCTCAAACTGCGCATGTGCAAATTGCAAGATCTGTGGTATGCATATGCGAAACATTTCTTTGTTTTTGTTTGATTTTAAACAGCGGTTCAAAACTCATTATGCCCCCCCCCCACAAATAAAAAATAATTCAACCTTGTCCGAAAGAGGAAAGAACCGTTCTGTTAGCGAATAGCAGAGTCATTATGTCCACACTTAGAGTCTTTTGATGAGCGAAATAGCCGTCTCTCTTTGAATCGCACTGCTACTGAATGGCGGAGACAGAAAGAATCTCCCGAGGGGCGAAATGATCGCCTGTGTTTTGTCCACGGTCATATCATATTTGAACCTCTTTAACTGTCTAACTATTTCTGCATATCTGTTATAACAATTGTTCTGTAGCTATTTTTGATCATTTATAAATATATTTATATGTTTGTTTTTATGTTGCGTAACATGCCCGTGTCATATCGGTTGGAGGCTAGACTTAAGTTTTAAGCTAATTTTCTTTCTTGGATGCTATGCCACGGGCAACGCCGTGCCGGTATTGATGGTGTTCTATCTTATTAATCGAGACTTCTATAAGTTGCTTTTATTTATTTGGTAGAATTATATTTATTCAGGCATCAATACATATTTTTCCCCTTTTTTTTGCAGCGCATCACCTCCTGGCAGCCATTTTGTGTTCGCTGTTCACCGTTCTCCTTCTGGTCGCCGGGTACTCCCTCTACCGGAAGAAAAAGAGGAGGAGGAGTTTGTACCAACCCTTCCTGGGCCTACACTCCAATGTACCCAAGATATCCAAACCAATGGATCCCATCGTGTACAATTACGTGTGGTGAGTGAATCACATTTTTGAAACAAACGCTTCATATTTGCAAAACTTAAATTTTAATAGCTTTTTTGGTGCTTCTGGGCTTACGTGTTGTCCTGATTATCTATCAGTTGTTTAAGAACGTGAGATTTACCCTAAATAGCTCTAATATTTCTTCAAAATGGAGACATTAAATTACCTGAAAATTGCCGGCGTCCTGGCATAAAGGTAGCGCGTCTTCCGCAAGAGATGGGCGCCCCTAGTTCGAGTCCCGGTTCGGACATGGTTGTTCTTTTGTTTACTAGCTGTAAGGGGTTAAGTAATGTGGCCCCCTGTAATCTTCGGCCTAGTTGGCGCTACTTCAAAGACAACAGACGTTCCTCTCGGCTTAAAACTCGCTGATCCTCGGTGAAGCTTGTCCATGACAAGTGCCACTAATAAAACAACCTGAAAAAATAATTTATTTTTCTAATCCGTGCAATTTTCATTTTTTAATCTTAAATACTGTAATAAAACAACACTGTTATGTCAAAATATGAAATATAATAAAATTTTGTATGCCGTAAACTCCACTCAACAAATCATGAAATTTTGTGACAGTTAAAAACATCGGTATACGGAAGTTTATACAGCAATCACATATCAGATACAACAATTTAAGATACTTGAGCCGGCATCCTGGCACAGAGGTAGCGCATCTTCCTTGTGACCTGAGCGTCCCGGGTACAAACCCCTGTTCTGGCATGGGTTTTCTTCTATATTTCATCTGTAAGGTGTGTGAATGTGCCCCTCTATAAAAAGGGGCTGCACAAGCGTATGTGAGAAGTGAGTAGCCAAGTCATACTCTTGACCCTAGTTGATGTTACTTCATACAAAATACGCTCACTTTGGCTTATAATCGCTGATGCTTCAGTGAGCTTATCCACAGCAAGTGCCATTAGAAACAACAACAAGATATATGTGTAGCTAGACTATAAAATCATTTGACCTTAGGTCGTAAATTTGTCACTAAACATTTTGAGATAACTTTGACGAAATGATTTTCATATTTAATGAAACAACTGCATTCTGACTGAAAATTGCCAAAAACAGCTTACTAAATATTTGCCAAAATAATTTGTGAACAAAATTGGAAAAACACTGGAAGTCAATAGGGCTATAAACTGAATATCAGTATATAATCGTCCTACACCGTTTGTACCGCCAGCCGTAGTTAAAAATATATCTGCTTCTTTAGTCTGCTTCATTATCAGATGCAAAATCTTAATTTGTTTTGGCGTCTAGCAAGAGAAACATATATTATGTTAAAATCGACTGATTATCGGTATGTGAATAAGGCTAAAGCATGAATAAAAATTAATAACGTGATCTGAAACGTCATATCAATTAAACAATTTTTATGCTGGATTGTAGTAAAAGCCAAGAAGCTGAGATCTGTAATTTTTATGATTTTGCATTGATTCAAATATTTTCATTTCAGATTATGGCTATTGCTAATATTTTCTTGCGGTATTATTGTGAATCTATATTTGGCATTTCAATTTTTTTTGTTAGTAAATCACTATTTATATCGAACCGAATTTAGTGATTAGTTTTTTTAAGTCTATTGTGAGCAGTAGTAATAGCGAGGATCCTACTGAAAGAGGGAAAAAACTTTTAATGTTATTATATATTGGCATCAAAAGTATTTTGCAAATACTATTAATTTTTTATTAAATTTATCAAGCACTTTGCCATGCTACTGGAGGTTTTGTACACTATAACTTCCGTTAATTAAAATGGGACAACCATATGTGACATATTGTAAACAAGATGACAAGATCTGTCTAGACTGTTGAATCTTCTGGTTTAACCATTATGACTTAGTTGTAATAAATTGTTATAGCCAGAATATTTCAACTATATTATTCTTATTATATGCACATATGCATCTAAGAGCGGTGAATTAAATGGTTTCATAATTGGTAGTTAAATTTCCTGGATTGATAGGTGTTCTAAGCACTGAATCTCAGACGCTAAACAAAGTAAACAAACGATTGAGACATACCGATGACACATTTCTAAAACAGATTGCGCCTTTTAATTAGATAGTAGAATAACCTTAGTAGATTAAAAGTCAAAAAATAAATTACATTTCACAGAGAATTCTTCATGCTTGAAACTCAGCTCAATAAAATAATCTGGAAAAGTATGGCACAATTCTTCGTGGAACGAGACTACTATTTCTCGACGTTGGAATACTTAAAGTATACAGATTACACACGAATTCAGTATTTTACATAATTTGAGATTAAGAGATCTTAAACAAATAGTTTCCAACACCGAGCAAGATTTGGCGAAGCATATAATCGTGAGCGAAACACTTCTTAACAATTTCGGATAAATGGCTGTTACCCTGTTCTAAGAATAAATCCAGCGACATATAATCAATATCTGCTATCCAAGATCACACTATTTAAATTCTTCGAAGAATTCTTCATCGAAGGCTTAATAATGGGATCAAGAAAGAATCCCTTAGGGCATAAAGTTTCTTAGTATCTGGCTTCGTCGACAATTTTTCGGTCAAAAGGATCGCTCAGGGCGTTGTTTTTCGGCCACTGTCAGCTGCAAGAAACCTGTATTGTAAATCACAAATTTAAATAAATGGGTAATTAAAGAATTCCTGAGATATTTTAATGGCATTAATTAAAGAAACTAAAAGATATGAAACAAATAAATAAGGTTTAAATTTATGTGGATTACATAAGCCAATAAGAATTGTTTCGTAAATTCTTAGTAACAATAAGAAATTTTGTCTTTTAAAAAGAATTGAGAGTTCCTTTTTTATCTATTGGATTCAAAATTTGATGTATAATGTTCCTATGAAACTGAATTAATCTTCATAGAATTCCACATCCATTTTTCATTAATTAAATATGTTCTAAGTCATTCTTATTTTACAATATAATTAAATAAGATGACAAAGACATCAAAAACAATTATGGCTCAACTTATACAATAAGAATATTTATCCTTTGAAAAGACTTGGGCATTTATTTTTGTTCTCTATTGGATTCAGAATTTGATGTATAATATTGCTATGAAACCGAATTTATTCTTAGTAGAATTCCACGGTCATTTTTTTATTATTTAAACATGTTCTAAATTATTTTTATTTAACAATATAATTAAATAAGATGACAAAAACACCAAAAACAATTATGACTCAACTTATACAATAAGAATATTTGTCCCTTGAAAAGAATTGGGCATTTATTTTGTTTTTCTATTGGATTCAGAATTTGATGTATAACATTTTTATGAAACCGAACTGATTTTTAGTAGAATTCCACAGCCATTTTTTATTATTTAAACATGTTCTAATTATTTTTTAACAATATAATTAAATAAGATGACAAAAACACCCAAAACAGTCATGACTCAACTTATACAATAAGAATATTTGTTCCCTGAAAAGAATAGAATGTCAATTCTTGTTCTTTATTTGATTTAGAATTTGATGTGTAACATTCCTATGAAACCGAATTGATTCTTAATAGAATTCCACAAACATTTTTCATTATTTAAACTATTCTTATTTAAGAATATAACTAAATAAGTAGACAAATATATATAAAACAATCATGATTCAGCGTTATCAATTCTTTTAAAAAGAATATTAAAAAAAATAAACACAAAAAATGTTACGGATAACAAAAACAAAACAAAAGAAACAAGTATTACTTACAAAATTACAAACAAAAATCAATTTAACAACTAATTTAACGAATAATTCTTCCTGCATTTTGAAGTCAAATTTTATATCGTCTGCGCTTAATGATAGCCACCTTACCAGCACAATGGCTGATGTAGTTCATTGAATATCATATAAATCTACTATTTTTAGAGCCAAATAAATTGAATTTCGTAACTAACGATTGATGTAATTTTTGAAGTTTCGAATTAACACATACCTAGATAAATAGACAAACAAACCGTGCACACTTTCGGGTGAATAGACAAAAATTAATTTCAGCTCTTGAGTTTTCGTGTAAAGATGTACTAAAATTTCTCTACCTAGAGTTTAAGTTACGTATGCATTCTCATCTATATATCTGGTTTTGCTTTGAATAACAGTGTTCACCTAGAGGTAGATGGATATTATTTCAAAAGATGTTTTGATGATCTAAAATATTAAAATGGAGAAATTAGACGAAGAAATTATTTTTGAACAATTATGAAACTTTGTATATTTCCTATACGAGAAAAAAAATGCTATTAGAAAAAATCATTGTTTCAATCGCAAAAACATTTCATTCTTTAAATGGCATATGGCAATATTTTTTTTGCATCTTAACTTTGAAAAATAAAGCATTATCCCCTATCTAAACGCAAACATTTTTTAAAAAAATGTAAACGTATTCTGGTAAAATTGTGATTAAATGAAGTTTTCTTTAATGTAAATTGGCTTAACAATGTGAAAGTTTCTTTTTGGAGGTAAATATTGTTACAAATCTGTGATGCTGCTTCTCAGTACGGTTAGTTCAATCACCGGAAGAATCGTTTTACGACCAGCTTTGTTAGATGCTGTTTGGATGTCAAACAGTAATCTCAGAAACTTGAAGACTTGGCGACTTTGGCTCCAAAATAGAGAATATTGAAATTTTCCATAATTTTAGCATTTCAGACAATAAGAACCATGTAACGCCTGATTTATCCAGAACCTTCTCGCCCGCCTCCCAAGAACTGTAAAAGACCGGCAGTCTCAAGCCTAAATCAGTCGTAGTCGTGAAACGAATAGACTAAAGAGTCTAAGTCGAATAATTGGATTAGTCCACCAAAAGGCGATGGTTGTATATTTGCCGTCTTCATGTTAATAATAGTCTTCATCTGTCACTAAAGAGCTGTTTATTTCATCTATCAATAAATCGGTACAAGAACCTTGATCGAAATATCCGTAACGATATGTAGTTATTGTTGTTCTTACATAAATTAATTCATTTTTGTCTTTATCTGATATTGGGTCATTTGAACGTATTTTGAATTTTCAAAGACATTCTAGATTTTTTCTTTCTTTGTGAATTAATTAATTTCATTTTCTTCTTTTTTTATTTACAAATCTTATTGAAAAAAATTTCTATTATGAAGGAAGTAGAAGCTTTTTTTTCATATAATTTAACTTCAAAATTTCTCATCAGAAAATATCAAAATAGAGGTAACATGTTATATAATTTAAAATATTTAAAACTATTCCATTGATTTCAATCAAGAACTTTCATTTTTATCACAATATACCTTAAACAATTTTGTTCACAGTTTAAGAGTTTAATTCTTATGTCGAAAAAGTATGCGAGAAACTTGAAATAGAACTATTCCAATTTTTAAAATGAAAAATTCATGATTGCTTGCGATACAAGAAAAATTCGCTCCGTTGTTTGCTGTTCAACGGTTTCTCGCAGTAAATAGATGTTATTATCCACCCCGATCTCTCCTATTAAAAAATTCTTCAGGAAAAAACGGTTTTCTTTTTTTTAAAAAAAATGTAAGAGCACACTAAAAAGATCCAAAAAACATACTCGCAAATGCAGAGAAAATATTTTTACAATGAATCCATTCAAGTTTCCTGTCAATAACTTTCAGCCGCGTGCGTGAAGAACAGCTGTTTTCGGAGGAAATGGTTCTTGCCAGGGGGAAGGGAATTCTCGCCCCATTCGAAAAGGGTAAGAACAGTTCGTCCAAAACTGTAGAAGAATGTTCGGACAGATTTTTGTCTATGGTTTTGTTTGGGGAAAATCTTTAAGTCTTGAATAAAGTTTTTTGTTTTGTTTTTTAGCAGTTTCGTTGTTCCCTGCTCTCAGTTTTCGTTGTTCTTCGCGTGTTTCGCCAAAAATCGACTCACGGAAGCTTTTACCGAGTTATTTATATGCAAAGCGGATCAAAAGGCAGACGTTCGTCGTTAGCTGTGAATTTTTCATGTGATTTGATTTGAGGACTTTCGATACGGCTGAATGTTTTAAGCCGTAATACAGCGATCTCTGGAGAAACTAAAATAGATTTAAGACCGGTCCGTTTTTCGATTGGATTCGAATTAAAATAATTGATGAGAGAGCTAGTCAGTACTGAAGTTTGAATTTAAATTATTTATAATCTAATTCAGGGTAATGTCTGCCGCATGTAATGTATCTGAATAATGAAGGCACGTTTTAAATAACTGCGAAATAAGTGCTTCAAAGCTCATATAAATTTATATAAATGTAATTTTTAGTCGAAATACTAGCTGTTATTGCCCAAGTACCAGTGATATACGAACTGATAAATGTTTGATTTTTTCTAAACATAGCATATGATATTTGGACAAATTTTGTGGTCATTTCAAAAATAATTCTTAATTATTTCGTTGTAATTGATTTTTAACTGCAAATATTACAAATTCTAGCATCATATATATAACAACTAGCTCTTACCCGCGACTTGGTACGCGGCGAAATTTTGACGTGTATATGGGAGAACTGACAGTCTAATCACAAAACCGTATGCATGCATAAATTTTCAATGTCAATTGGAGCAACTCAAAGACGTGAATTTTAAACAACAGTTGGGGTAAGGCAATGCAGATTAGAAAATGTTAATTTTAATTGATCTGTTTTATTTTTATTCAAAATCACTTTTGAAGGAATCGAAAGATCTATTAATTAACAATGTTTAATTTTAAATTTATCATACACTACGAAAATAAACAGAATCGTTTAAAATAACCTGTCGAAAACATGTTACATCTAACCTCATTAGCGTGGGGGGGGGGGACTACTTAAAAGCTATGCACTTGAAACTATAAATGTACTCTTAGAAATTTAATCGAAATTGAGGAAAATAGGTAAAAGGAATATTTACAGCAAGAAAAAAAATTCAAGAGAAATGAACAGGAAATATCGAATTATATTAACACAAGAGCAGCGTAAGAAAAAAGTTAACAAACTTTTATTTAGAATAATAAGATAATATTAAAATGAAAAACGGAAACATAAAAATAAAAACAATTAGATTATAAAAAAAATTTTTTTTTTTGTTCTGGTGAAAAAAGACTTTCTGTCGGGACATCCTACAATAAATCACAAAGAATTCCATTAGAGAAGATAAATTTAAAAGTGTGGGTGTAACTACCCAACACAAGAAGGGGACGTATGTTCGTCGCTGGATATTTTATTGAACTTTAAACAATTATATATACATACAGATTAAATAAAAATAGTGGTAATTGTGTGTCGCCACACCATCCCCCTGGGGAGTAAAGTAGTTAGGCTTGGAAAAAGTCCGTAAATCTTACACGTCGCCCAGAACGGGTGGTAACATTGGATTGAAGATTATCCCTTGGAACAGATGTTACTGCAGTTGGAGTGTCATCAGTTAAGACGTAGGCTGGCTTGAGTCGGTCCACACTGACCCGAACGTCCTTTGTGCCAATGCGCAGCACGATGACTTTTCCGAGGCGTTGCAGAATGCGATACGGGCCGGAGTAGGGAGGTTGCAAAGCTTTTCGAACAGAGCAATCTCTGAGCATAACGAAACTACAGGTTTCCAGATCTTTGAAAACGAACGGTGTGCTTCGTGAATGACGTGAGGCAGGAACGGGGCGGAGCTTACTCATGCGAGTCCCGGAGACGGTCGACGAAAATGGGCGGGTTGACTGGCTGCTTCTCGACAGGAATAGGAGAAATAAATTCTCCCGGTAGACGCAAGGGTTCGCCATACAAGAGTTCTGCAGAAGAAGTTTGAAGATCCTCCTTAAAGACACTGCTCGTTCCAAGCAATACCACGGGGAGTGCCTCCAACCAAGAAGAATTGGGATGGCACATCAAAGATGCCTTGAGTTGCCTATGAACTCGTTCGACCATACCATTTGCGCACGGATGATAGCTTGTTGTACGGGAACGTTTGAATGCCGTGCAAATACTCAGATGCTCGAACAGTTTCGATTCAAACTGGCGGCCTTGATCGGTCGTGATGATTTCAGGGCAACCGAAGCGAGAGATCCAACCAGCGAAGAAAGCTTGGGCCACTTCTTCTGCAGCGATAGATTCCATAGGCCATGCCTCAACCCATCTGGTAAAACGGTCGATGGCTGTCAAGCAGTAACGGTACGATTTGGAAGGAGGTAGTGGTCCGATAATATCGATGTGTGCAAGTCGGAATCGAACAGGAGTTGGAGCAAAACTTTGAAGTGGAGAGGAGTTGTGTCTCGCGATCTTCGAACGCTGGCAGTGCAAGCAAGCACGAGCCCAGTTGCGACAGTCACTTTGAACTCTTGGCCAAACAAAGCGGGCGGAAACCAGTCGAGCCGTAGCTCGTGATCCAGGATGGCTTAGCCCATGCAAGGAGGTAAACACGTGACGGCGTTCCGATGTAGGTACAAAAGGTCTATGCTGTGCCGTGGAAGTGTCGCATATTAGTGTTACATCAGATCCAGGAACTGTAATTTTCTCCAGTTGTAGAGAATGTTTGTTGGTTTCCAAAAGCTCCAACAGCTCTTGGTCGTCTTTTTGTGCTTCTGCAATAACTTTGAGATCAACAGAAGGTGGGGCAATATAAGCGATGCGAGATAAAGCATCAGCCACCACATTGTCAGCGCCGCTGACATGCTGAATGTCCGTTGTGAACTGTGCAATGAATGACAATTGGTTCCGCTGCACAGGTGGAAGCTTTTCACGACGTTGGAGAAATGCATAAGTGATAGGCTTATGATCCGTGTAAATTATGCAATGCAGCGCTTCCAAGATGTGCCGGAAATGCTGTACTGCACTGTAGATGGCAAATAGTTCTCGGTAATAAGCTGGCCACTGCGACTGCGTGGGTGTAAGCTTCTTCGAGAAAAACGCAAGAGGCTGCCAGTGACCGTCAATAAATTGCATCAGAGCTGCTCCTACGCAAAGAGATGAAGCATCAGTAAATAATCCGAGAGGAGCTTCAGCGGCTGGGTGCGATAAAAGTGTGACTTGTGACAACGCTTCTTTGCATTTGGAAAATGCCGTCTCGAGTTCAGGAGTCCAAGAAAGAAGTTGGGAACCCCGAAGTCCTGCAAGTGCTTCGTGGAGTAACGATTGATACTCTGCAGCATGTGGTAGGAAACGACGGTAAAAATTCACCATGCCCAAGAAACGCCGAAGATCACGTGCAGTTTTGGGAAGTGGAAAATTTTGTAGGTCCAAGATGCGATCTGGCAGAGAACGTGTTCCCTCGGCGGATATTTCATATCCAAGGAATGTCACGTTTCTTGCGCCGAAGATACTTTTAGAGATGTTCACTAAGAGGCCATGATCTGAAAGCCGCTGGAAAAGGGTACGAAGGTGTTGTCTATGTTCTTCCTCACTCTCAGAGAAAACGAGTATATCATCGACGTAAGCAAAGCAGAAATCAAGACCTTGCAACACGCTATCGATGAACCGTTGAAAGGTTTGCCCTGCATTCCGAAGACCAAAGCTCCTGAATGGAAACTCGAACAGTCCAAATGGTGTTGTTATTGCCGTCTTCGGTACGTCTTCTGGATTTACCGGTATTTGAGTATATGCCTTCACGAGGTCGATGGTAGAAAAGATGCTGCAACCCTTTAGTCGGTTCGAATAGTCATGAATGTGTCGAACCGGGTAACGGTCTGGAATTGTCCGCGCATTCAGAGCTCTGGAATCACCGCAAGGTCTCCAGCCTCCCGATTTCTTAGACACGAGGTGGAGTGGAGATGCCCATGGTCCCTCACCACGTCTAGCTGTGCCTTCAGTTACCATTGCTTCGAATTCCGCCTTAGCAATCTTCATTCGTTCAGGAGCCAGACGTCGGGGTCGACAAAAAACAGGAGGTCCTGCAGTAGTCCGTATATGATGAACTGTAGAGTGGGAAATGCTACTAATTGTCCCCCGCAGGACGTATAAGTGATGGAAATTCCTTTAATATGTCGTTATAGGGAGTAGGTTCACCTGAAAGAACTTTGACGCCCAGTGAAGGCTGTTTAGCAGACTGTCCTTTAGTAGACAAGTTTGTGATTGTATCCAAAAGCAGTTTATTTCTGCAGTCTGGCAAGAGTCCAAAATAGGCTAGAAAGTTCGAGCCGATGATCGGGAAAGGAACATCAGCAATGACGAAACGCCAAGAAAACCTCCGACGGAGTCCAAGGTCTAAGGATAACGTTAGAAATCCATAGGTCTTGATCATTGAGTTGTTGGCTGCGTTTAACTGAAACTTCGGATCTGGTTTGCGAGGAGGCAACAGTGAACGTGGATATACACATAGGTCTGAACCAGTATCAATGAAGAATTGTCTTTTGGATATCTGATCAGTGACCAAGAGGCGACTGTTTCCAACATGGCAACTAGTAGTCGCCGTTACTGGCTGCCGGGTAAGTTTTCCGGAAAATCGCATGGTTTGATGCAGTGCCTCGCCTTTTCTTGATATCGCCGATGGTAAAGGCACAAGCCAACCCCTTGAGCAGGAGAAGTTTTCCTTCTATACCTACGCCGCGAAGAGCTCCTAGAAGTTCTTGGGACTGAAGTTGCTTGCAAAAGAGCCACTTGTTTAGCAAGCTCTTCGACCTTAGCAGCGAGCGACGCCAATGTAACCGAGGCGGGAGGGACTGTCGGGGCGACCAATGGCTGGATGGGACACACTGAAGGCATAGAAGACGGAACAGAAACCTCCATGATTCTGTCAGCGATCTCGGCCATTTGTTCCGGTTCAAGGTTAGACTGTCCTTGAAGGATAGCTTGAACATGTGGAGGCAAACGCTGGAGCCACAAGGAACGAAGGATTGTGGATTTTAACTCGATGTCACCGGACAAGGAAAGTAGGTGTCTCAGGAACTGGGATGGTTTGCGATCTCCAAGCTCTTCACGCCCAAGAAGCTGTCGAATCCTCTGTTCGTCAGAGAGTGTAAGCCGCTGAATGAGTTGGCTTTTCAGAGTTTCATACATAGCTGTTGCAGGAGGGTGCGTAATGATATCATCAACCTCAGAAGCATATCTGCTATCCAAATTGGCCACAATGTAATGGAACTTGGTAGAGTCTGAAGTTATGCAAGCTAATGCGAATTGAGATTCGGCCTGGGCAAACCATACGGCCGGCCTCTCAGGCCAGAAGGGAGGTAGCTTGGGAGAAACTCTATAAATAGCAGGTGCAGCAGACGACTCGATTGCATCATCCGGAGTGGCAGACATTTGTTTCAATTGCAGGTTCTGTTGCTGCAGCGCTTCTTGCAACTTTGCTATCTGGTTCTCCGGATCTTTCACTTCTGTCATTGTCTCTTCTGGTGCAGCACAGAAAGGAGAGAAAAAATGACGTTTGTTCAGCAGAGATTACTGCAGAGTTTCACAGGCAAGAGCAAGTCGCAGTGCTGCGAAATCTTGATGACATTAGCAGCACAGATCAGACAATTCCACGGCGAGGCAGGGAACAAAGACTGAAGACAGCAGCGCCCTCAAGCTGGCACAGCGGCAAAGGCAGGCGACGGAAGGCAGGAACCGAGACAGCAGCGCCCTCAAGCAGGAACGGCGAAGGCAGGCAGGAACCGAGACAGCAGTACCCTCAAGCTGGAAGCAACGTCCTGGGTCACCAAATGTGGGTGTAACTACCCAACACAAGAAAGGGACGTATGTTCGTCGCTATATATTTTATTGAACTTTAAACAATTATATATGCATACAGATTAAATAAAAATAGTGGTAATTGTGTGTCGCCACAAAAGAATACCGGAAATAGAAAAATAAAAACAAATGATTCGAAGAATTCAGGCAGATGTTTTCAGATTTATTTGTTAATTTTTGGTGGAAAACTTAGTTTTTAACTAATAAAAAATTAACCGGAATAAAAATTAGCGTATATTCTTCTGTAGACTATAATCTATATATGTGCTAAATTTCATCCAATTTCGTTCAGCCGTTCTGACGTGATTGAACCCCATCATCCATCCATCCATCCAAACTTTCACATTTATAATAGTATATAGATTAGTATGGTGTTTAAATGATAAAAGGTATTTAAAAATTGTTTTATAATTCAATTAAAGTGCATCATCATAAATATTAAAATACGCATTTTATTTTCACTATCTTTATTATTTAAAGTAAAAAAAAGATATGATTTATTTCTTGTCTCTCTACAGCTTTTTTTTAAATTTATTATTCGGTGAGAAATATCTATTCCTTAGATGGCAATTTTCAGCTCACGCATAAATAAAAAATAACAATTTTAGAACTCAATATTATTTATTAAAAATATTTCTATTTTAGCTTCATATTATGTTTAAAATTTCATCTGTAAATAAATTGCTTTTATTATTACTTATTTTAAAACAGAACTGTTCTATCCTTGGTATTTATTTATGTCTTCAGGATTTGAGTTTAAACTCATTACAATATTTTAAGGAACATTTTCTTAATATAAATTGATCACAATTAATTATTCTGTGGTTGGAAATATAATATGCAAAATATGAGAGCTCAAGGTATCGAATGGAAAAAATAAAATATATTTTGAAGATCATTTTTTTAATTTATTTTTGAAGGAAATTTTAATTTGATATTTTCCTACTATTAAGTATTTAATTTATTATTCAGTATTATAAATGGCAATGAATCATAAATAGAACTTTTTCGAAATTTATTGACATTTAGTATTGTTTAACCTATAATTAATCTCTAAAATCATCAAATAACATCATGTCCACAAAAATAAAGAAGTGTAAAAAATTTCTTAAAACCACTACGTCAAAAAGTGAGTGAAATATATAAATTATAAAATTCCATCTTTACAAGCATTGAATTGGCCCAAGTTGTTTCACATTTATCACTTTAACATGAATCGCTTTTTTTTATCGAAATAGGTGATGCTTTTTTAAAAGAGAATGAATTCAAATGGCATCAGCAAACTTAATTTCCAGTTCCTATAAACTTCAAGTTGATTGAATTAATAATGGGAAGCTGATCTTTTAAAAATGGGATAATAAAATGAAAAAATGCTTAGCACTTAATCGTGCTCACGCAGTATCAACGTTAAAGGGAACGTAATTAACTTTGATTCCATAAAAACTGGAGAAAAAATCGCAACTCCGTTAATTTCATGCGAATGAAGTTTTGCTCGAGTTGAGTCGTTTGAAAACTGCTCGACTAAGAAGAATAATTGAATCTACTGAGAGAAAATTAAGTGCATCAATTTGAAGGGAAAAAATGGCATGTCTAATTAAGAACTGAATGGGTTAGAGCGAGGAATTCGAAAACAGTGGCAGATAAAAAGAAATGGAACAGATGAATATTTTAAGCACTTTTCTTCTTGTAATTCTGTAATTAAAAGCTTTTCGTTTCGTTTCGAACATTCTACATTCGTTCTTAATAGGTCATCACGCAATTCAAGTGGAAATTAAACATTATAGAAACACACAATTTTAGAGCAGTTTCCAAAAACTTGATATACGTTTCTTAGTATTTCTTATATTATTACTCTGGAAATGAGATTAAATATGGTGTTTGTTAATTAATTTTAAGAAAGTCTAAATGGACATCTTGTCTGCATTGCTTAAAAGATATTTTAATTTTAAGAAAATTTTATTAAAATAAGCAATGCAAGAATACAAAAAATTCATAAAAAACGAATCCAAATAGATGAAACATTATTTGAAATATAATTCTGAAGAATATTTTATTACATAATAACTAATAAGGAATTCATCATGAATTGAAGAATAATTTATTTTTCAGAGAAAGAAAATTATTTTCAAATAAAAAAAATTATAACGTTAGCAAACGATAATTATGAAAAAGGCGATATTTACAAAAAAAATGTATTTTAAGCAGTTATTGCTGTTCCATATTAAGAATTTCCTGATAAAGGATTCATTCATCGGATATGACTTTAAATTTCATCTAGTTCATATTCATGCAAATCTGAAATAAATTTCAATTTGTTTTCTGCATTAGTTTTATTGAAGAAGCTCTGAAAAATAATATTTTTACTCTCCGCTCGCACTATTTAAAATACAAAATTAATCATTTCAGAAGTATCTAATTTTAGATCCATTTCCTAAAATGTAATTTTGTTTGTTTGTTTTTTTCCATCTTCCTTTTAAGTATAAATTTTCCTTAATATTGCTAGTAATTTTTAATCAACTTTTCATTTTGTATCTGATTATATATGCTTAGTGTTAATTCTTGAGACCTTAATAAATAATAAAATAGTCATATTTAGCAACAAAATCATATTAATCGAGATATTATCATCATAATATCAACAAAGTAATATTCTCGAAAACGCAGAAGAAGCGTGATTTGGTGGTTTACATTTTGGTAAGAATAATCTGGAATTGTAGCTTTTAATCAATAAATTAATTTTTAGAATCGTGTTGCATATACGGGTTCAAACAACTGAGAATAGTGCTTACTTTTACTTGACAAATCCGACGTTCATTGCAAATAACACATTACGAGGAAGCGAAAATATGATTTTTTTCCCACACATAACAAATGGTTTAATTTAAAGTAAAAATAAAAGAAAATCATCGGAAAATTTATAATTTGAAAAGTTTCAGGAGTGATGATTTCAATTAAATTTTAACGATGAAATTTTTGTAATATCTCGAATAGAAAAAAAGTATTAGTATTTAGTCGCATGTCTTTTGAATGGCCTCTAAACGTCGTGGTACCGATTCGACCAATTTTTGTTGGAATCTGAAGATATTTCGCCCCATTCTTCTTGCAACACTTGTTTTAAATGTTTTGTATCTAATTCTGTGTTTTATAACCACTATTTTTAATGTGGTAACCCACAGAAATTCAATCGCATTGATGTCTGGGTACTGTGATAATGTGTGTAAATGCTGTTTACAATAAGAAAGACACCACAATTTGGTATTACGTGCTGTGTGTTTAAGGTTGTTGTCCTACCAAAAAAGGAAATGTCCATCTAAATCCAAATTTTTAGCACTTTAATTTGCTGTGAAGTATATCCAAGTCAACCATATGACTTACAATGTAATCTATAAGAACTAAATTTCTTAATCCGGATGAAACCATATGGTCCCAAATCCCGGAGTCCTCACCATGTTTAACTGTAGGACGTATTTTTTTTTTCATCCAAAGCAGTATTAGGCTTTCTCCATACGGTGAGACGGCTGTCACTGCTAAAAATGTTGAATTTTCTTTCATCACTAACTATAACTTTCTTGTAGAAGTTATTGGTCTTCAATTGGTGAATTTTTGCATACTTCAAGCGCTTTTTCCTAATTTGCGATCTGATGAACGGTTTCTCTCCAACAATTCGATTTTTATATACAACTTATCTAATGACATTACGCACAGTTTCAGCACTTCTGCTTATGATTTGGGAAAATTGGGGAATCAATTTTGATGAAACAATGTTATAGTACATAACATTGGTTTCAGCAATCTAACGGAAAGTGTTAAAAATTTGGATTTAGATGGAAATTTCATTTTTTAACAGGACATGGACCACAAACAGAATGCCTATAATATCAAAATGTGAAATCATATTCATTGTATACAGCAGTCATACATAACAACACAGTACCCTGATATCAATGTCATTGAATATCTGTGGACCTCACTCGAAAAAGTGATCTAAAAACACAAAATTAGAGATAAAACACTTTTAAAACAAGTGTTGCAAGAAGAAGGGTAAAGTAAAAATTCAGATACCACCAAACAGTGTTCGAATCGATACCATGACGTTCAAAGACTATTATAAAAATCAAAAGACATGCAATTAAATTCCGACACTTTCTTTTTTGAGAGATATTACAAAAATTTCGTTTAATAAATTCTTTTTTTATTAATTAACTTAAAAACTAACTTTCTCGCCAAAAATCTTCATTTCCAAAATCGACGTAACGAAATTCCAAGCAACGAATTCAATTTATTTTTTTCTAAGCTAATGAGGTTAGGCTTAACATGTTTTCGGTGATTATTTCAAACAAATCTGTTTATTTTTGATGTATATAAAATGAAGTATTATTAATTTATTGGTTTTTCGGATTCCTTTTGAAGTATTTTCGAATTTAAATAATGCAAAATAAAGAAAATTAAAAAGAATTCTAATCTATATTGCATTATCCTTACTGGTATAGAAAATTCACGCATTTCCGTTGCCTGAATTAGCATTAAAAATTTTGTTCTGCGTCTGTTCTGATTTATTTTAACGAATCCGAACTTGATTTTGTTTTGGCCAGGTATAATTTATTTATCAATTATTTATAAAAATTGTAATTATTTAATAAAAAGTAACTAACATAAAAATTTTCTTTATTTTTTTAATATTGCTTGTTTAATTTATTTTAAACATGCTAAGAATTCTAAATGTTTCTTAACATTGATTAGAGAATATTGTAATTTTTTTTAATTCATCAGCTATAAGAATACAAAAAATTCTTGGAAGGTGAATTCAATCAGAATAAATCAAATTGAAATGGAAATACATAACTTGAAGGGGTTTTTTTTAATATACAAGAACACGGATGGAATTCGTCGCGAAATTAAATTTTTTTTTACTTTTCTGAAACGATAATGAGAAATAACAAAAAACATTTGCAAATGTTAGTAAGATATCAATACCGATCAGACGATATTTACAAAAAGAAATGTATCTAAATTTATGATTTCAATTTCAAAATTAAGAATCTGTTGGAAATAATATTTTTACCCAGACATGATGTTACATTTTATTTAGTTGATATTCAGAAAGATTTGAAGAAATATATTTCTTTGAGATATTAAATCTCTTTTTTGAATGATATTTTAGATAATTAACATTGACAGATAATACCTTCAATCTTTTTTACTTTTTAAAAATAAAAAATATAAAATATCTCCTTTAAGTCAAAATTATTCAAGTTTTAAATTAAGTATTTCACCTTAACTAATAAAAAAGTGTTTTGATTTGAAATCAATTTCACTTTAATATATCAGATATAAGTAAATATTTTACTTCTATTAATTAAAAATTGCTTTGTTTTGGAATTTATTTCACTTCAATGTAACGGATATGAAATTATTTTTAGTACTTATTTATCGATTTATTAAAAAGTTAGTGAGTCACTTTGTTGATATTTTTGGCCGTAAATAGTAAAAACTTTATGGTAAAAAAAATTTCTAAACCATTTTATGCTGAATAATTATGAATCAAATCAACAAAATTAATCAATTTGAAATACTTTTAGTGTTTCCTACGAACCTCTGTTTTCCGGAAAAAAATATTCAGCATTATTCTAATTCATTGGATGTTTACAAAATTTTGAAAATTAATTTTGATCATTTCATATGACATCACAGCAATAACGGGAAACAATTAAGGCAATGTTAACAGACGATAATTACGATATAAACGATATTTAGTAAAGAAAATTTATTCAAAACCATTATTGTTCCATATTAAGAATTTCATCAACGGTAATTTTTGACAATGTGTTCATAACACATGAGCCTGAATATGGTGTTTTTTTTTATTAAAATAATTTTCATATCAAACATTCTAACGAATAAACTATTTTTTAAAAAAATGAGCTCGTTTATAAAACATAAATAATAAAAATCGGGAATATTCAAAAAATTTATTTCAATATAATATTTTCAATTAATTTTTTTGAAAATTTTTTCTTTACATTTTTCTAGAAATAGATATAAATAGTCATTCATTTACGATTCTAAATACAAAATTATTTCAAATTATACTAAAATGTGCTTTGTGTCACTGAAATTTTTCATTTTATTTGCTGTTTATATAAATTCATTAAATAAAAAACAATCATCCGTGTGATAAAAAATAAAGAAATCGATTTTTAAAAAAATCATGAGTCATCTGACATTTTGATGCATGACGGCAAATGAAAATCTGAATTAAATTTAGAAATTCATTTCGGTGGCCATTTTCCATTCCGGCTTGAAATTCTAAAGCAATTTCACCAGCGACTGCGTATTCATTTTAGTTACAAAACTCTAGTATTCAAGTTCTAAATTTTTAAAAACATTTTTTTTCTGGAACTTCTTTAATTTTCCACTTTGATGTTCCCCTGTTCCTTTCTTACATTATCAGTATAGTATCGTCAACGAAAATGCAGTATTGTAAAAAATGAAACTGGATATCAACCAACGAATAAGAGGGAAAAATCAATTCACATTTCTTGTATGAGGTTTATTGTTTTTATGTGACATACCAAATGTCAAATAAAATAAATTGGGTGTAAAGATTTGTGAAGAATTCTA
The DNA here is from genome assembly GCA_026289955.1 of Argiope argentata. Classification (NCBI taxonomy): domain Eukaryota; kingdom Metazoa; phylum Arthropoda; class Arachnida; order Araneae; family Araneidae; genus Argiope; species Argiope argentata. Next base: position 603,281 of record JAOUZG010022412.1, read on the forward strand.
GAGCCATTTGAAGCTGAGGTGATACTCCTCAAAAGTTTTATCTAAACTTTTCTACAATATTTTCTGCAAACTGCAACTTTTCTGCAAACTTTTGATGAAACATCTCCTATTTTGTCATCTTAGACGTCAAACGAATACATCATTATTAGCATAATCTATGCCTTTGGTAACCAGCTGATTCACCAGAAATATTTTCTGTGTTTAGTTACCGTTTGTTACGAAAATTCCCACACAAGAACAATGCGAAAACGCAGACTTTATTGTCTATGAAAACGCATATTAAATATACGCCACAAAAGATACAAATTCGCAGCGAATTAACTCTATTTAATCCGATAATCTCGGTTAATATCAAATCTATAGAAGAAAAGACGTTCTTCACAAAGAAAAGACGTTCTTTCAAGCTAAGTTAACTATCATAGATCGTTTTCCAAACTGATCTCATTCCCTACCTTAATCCATGCACTTTAAATAGCATCCAATTAAAGTGGGCGGGACAAACGCAGAAACGACGCGCTCCTTCGGGGTAAATATGGCAAATTTCTTCAACATTCTGTAGGAACAAATCTTTATTTCCCAACTTCTATTTTCTTCACATTTTAGCGTATATGATAAACCGTTAGTGACCTCATTACGTCGCCAACGCAGCTATTTCACCAAATTAGTCAAACATGGCGATCGTCTGTTGTAAATCCAACTAAAATGGTCTTTTCCCGCTGAATGGGATTCCATTATGATTAATTTTACACATATTTTTACACACATTATTTTTTTAATATTTACATTATTTACACCAAAATTCATACATACTTTCAATATTTGCATCTAATTTATACAAAAATTCATACATACTTTCAATATTTACATCTAATTTACACAAAAATTCATACATACTTCCGATATTTACATCTAATTTACACAAAAATTCATACTTTCGAAATTTACATCTAATTTACACAAAAGTTCATACATAATTTCAATATTTACATCTAATTTACACAAAATTTCATACATACTTTCGATATTTACGTCTAATTTACACAAAAAGTCATACATAATTTCAATATTTACATCTAATTTACACAAAAATTAATACATACTTTCAATATTTACATCTAATTTACACAAAAATTCATACATACTTTCAATATTTACGTCTAATTTACGCATAATTCATAACGTATGTAATGTCTCCATTTTTTAAAGATATATGACAGCTACTATGCTGTTCACATAGAATAATCAAATTTTGTTTCCTTACATAATATTATTAATACTTTATTAATTATTAATATAAATAAATAATTTTGATCTTTAAAGGTAATTTTGATTGCAATAAATTTAATAGACAATTAATAGGTAATATTAAGTACCTTGACAGGCAATTTTAGTTTAAATACTTTCTGAATAATCGATCAGATATTGGTATATACATTATACATTTTTATGACTCTACTTACATTTTATTTCTTAGTTTCAAATTTTATTATATTATAATAAATTAAAAATGTATTCATTTTATGAAATTTATGCGTTTAAATTATTAATTCTATAATATTTTTATAAAAATTCTTCTTTACTACAGATTAAGCGCTTTTGCTGACAATCTGAGTTACCGAGAATATTGATTGCGTTTAATTTCAACTAAATCTTTTATGTATAATTTTGTTGTTCATAATTTCCTCAATAAAGTGTTTTAAAACATTAATTTTGATGGATACTTTAATGCTTAAATTTTGGTAGCTTTGAACTGGTTCTATTTATTGAGTACAAGAGCTTGCTATTGGATTCGATTTTCTTGACGTGGTAGCCTTTAGGGTAAAATGTGAAATCGGATTTTTGAATGTATACAAAGTTTGGAACGAAAAATCATTCTTTTGACACCATTAGCCACACAAAGAATTAAAAGACACAATATTTCGCTCCTGGCAACAAATATGTCGTGATTTTAATCAAGTAATAAAATCTAAGACACTGAAAGAGTTGAATATCATTAAAAATGCATTTCGGCTGCAGAAAATGAGCAAATTCTTTGAGTTCCTGGTTATTTAAGCTGTTTTAATTAAAATCATTACGGATTTTACAATTCTTCTTAATTAATTTTAACGCAGAATGCTGTTCTTTAAAATGTGTGCCTTTTACAAATTGTCCCGCAGCTTCTATCAATTTCTATTCGCAAAAGAATTTTACATAAATGCATTTATAAGGTTTCAATGCTTGTGAAAAGGTTATTTATTTTCTAATTCGTTACATGAGATTAATTTTTTACAATTTGTGTGGGACGATCTTAATTTTTCCAGATTATTTTATTATGTTCATCGTTAAGTATTAAATAGACTTCTGTACTTTTTAATTTCTTTTAAGATATCGATTTGCTCCATTAGAAACTCCCTTCTATACTTCAAAGGAATTAAATTGGGGATATGAACTGAGTCATTTTAATTCTAATCCACATGAATTAATTTGTACCCAGTGAAGGACTTCAAACGGAAGACTCGTTTGAAATCAACCATGTTGCCATCGTATTAAATTAATTTGATTTAAATCACGAAATATTTAAATTTATTTTTAAATTCTGGTTTGTTTCAAACGAAGTTTGTTAATCGATTGTTTTTAACTTAAAGAAACCAATCAAATCCCACGTCTGGATGTCCATTGATGTAGTCTATTGCCTTTTTAAATTAAAGTGTAATTTATTTGTTTTTAAATAACGATTTGATTTTTAAAACGCTGTCTTTTATAACTCTATGAAACTAGCCCGTATCCATTATATAGACATCAATTCAATCAAGATAACTCACTGTATTTTTAACTATTTTAAAGTTCTGATTCATGCTTTAAATCCATGCGCATCTGTAATACTAATATAAATGTGAAAGTTTGGATGGATGGACGGATGATTGGACGCCAGAACGGCTGAAGGAAATTGGATGAAATTTAGCACAGATATTGATTATAGTCTAGAATAGGACATAGGATACCTTTTATTCCGGTTAATTGAGTGGTTAATTTTTCATTAATTTAAAAAATAACTTTCTCGCCTAAAATCTTCATTCCAAATGAGTAAGACTTAAGTTTCTTTTTCCTACGCTAATTAGATTAGTTTAATTAGTAACGTGTTTCTGACCGGTCGTATCAAACGATTCTGTTTCTTTTCTTAGTACTTGATGCATTTGAAATTGAACATTGTTAATTTTAAACAAAATAATCTGTAACGGATTCCTTCATGGCGTCTTCCGACCCGAACCTTGTGCCCTTGAGTCTATTTTTCAGTTTCTAGAAAATGTGAAAGTCGCATGGTGACAAATCTGGTCTGTATGGAGGATCGTGCAGCGTTTCCCACTGGTATTTTGCCAGTTTTGTCTTAACCACATCAGCGGTGTGGGGACAGGCATTATTGTGCAGCAAGATCATGTCTTCCCTCAACCTATTGTTCCAACCTTTCACAGTGGCCAATGAGATGAAATGTTCACCGTATACAGCAAGTCATAAGGCGACTAAATTTTTGTTGGAAAGCCTCTTCAGCAGTCAGTAATCTGACAACACGCTGTTAATTCTTTGGAGCGTGTATTATGTCAGGCTGCTGTCTTCAACCCAGTGTATGGATGCATTAAGAATTTTAACCTCACATTTTCGCCTCACTTTCATAAATCAGGGATTTCTCTGTGTAACGGGTATGCGTCGCAGATGTGGGACCGAACCATTTTTGCGCAAGGAGGAGATCTCACTTTCATTTGACTCCCCCTCGTATATTTGTCGATGAGAAAATTCTGAATTTTCCAAATTTACCCCAAAAATTTGCAATGATTTACAGTGAAAAGTTAATTATGATGCTTTTGCTGCATTACTGTTTAATTTTGAAAGATACATTTTTACTATTTCGTATACGAAGTCTACAACGAGAAAATATCGTAATTTTCAAAAAAATTCGAACTTCAGCTTTTGATGAATCTACACGCTTCAATTTTCTCTGAGTCCTGAAATATTCAACTGTTTTACTGTTTCGTAATTTTCGTAATACTCAGTGTTAATTATGATGACTTCGCTGCATTATTATGTGATTTCTCACATATAATAATAGCAAAAATCCTCATAGTTAAATTGCAAAATCATCATAATTAACACTGAATATTCAAAAAATTATGAAAAATTAAAAAAAAAATTAATACTTCTTTACTCAGATTTCGGACTCAGAGAAAATTGAAATGTGTAGATCCATCAAAATCTGAATTTGAAACTTTTTTGAAAATTACAATATTTTCTCCTTGTAGACGTAGTACACGAGATAGTAAAAATGTATCTTTCAAAATGGTTTTAAAATTATGCAAAGCTGACCAAATCAAATCTATTTTTAAACTACACATCACTCTTTTAAGTTTCCGTCGGAAACACCTCATTAACTGCTGCAATGACCGAATATTTTAAATCCCTCCCCACGACTCCGGAGGCTATTTTTGGTACTTAACTAAGTTTCGTATTACGTGATGTCATTAGATTTTCGAGAAATATGAGCATGGGAAGTGAAAAAGTAAACAAAATATTAAAGACTTCAAAGCATTCTCATTAGAAAAAAAAAACAGCAAACGATTTACCTGAAGACCAAATGGGAAAATTTTCTGCCGGGAGAAATAACATTAGAACATAACGAGCGAGTTATTCGAGCGTCAAGAATGACATCTAAGGAAAGGATTTTTCCATTTGTCTTGCTCGACTGTAATTGGATGAGCTCCGGCTTCCTGGAGGAGTCAATGCATCAGCTTGCTTTTCCCTGTAATTAAGAGAATGGGGATTCTTTTAGGGAAGAATTCAAATGTTTGTATTTTGAGTAAGAAAAATAGAATGACGGGTCTGTTTTCATAAATATTTGTATCGGCGAATACAGAATTTATTTATTTTTCTTCGCGCATTGAATATGAACATAGAAAATATTATTGTTTTGAAAAAGTAGGAAAAAAAGAGAAAAAAAGAAAAAAAAAAGAAAGAGCATCCGAATGTCGAATACAAAATTAAATAGTATGAAAGTTTATAGGATTAGATTCATTTCTCCTTATTATATTTTTAAAATTTACTCTATATTATACAACAAGGATAGCTTATACACAAAGAATGCATTTAATATCTCTTCAACTCTTAATTAATATAAAAACAAAACTTAAAAATAGTTTCAAAAAATTATTAAAATTAGGGAAAAATTAAAAAATGAAGATGGTGTCACTAAAAAAATATATGAAAACGCTATAGAAGGGATATTTTCGATATTATATTTTTCAGTTATTAAAGAAAGAAATTAAAATAATAAAATTAGAGAAACATTTTAAAAATAAAAATGACATCACCGAAAAGAACTATAAAAGTACAAATGCCTTATCACACTGCAAAATACCGTTTACACTTTCGTGGACAGTCTTCGATTTATGCCCTCAGAAACCGCTCAAAATAAGATTTTTGTCATCGTGAACTCTTTTAAACCAGCTTGAAAATGTAAACGAAAGTGAGGGAAATATCGTTTACAAACGAAATTTAACCAATCATGTGAAACTTTAATAGTGACGTAGTGTGCTAAGAATGGCACGATTGACACCAACTATAATCCAACTACTATAGTTTGTTTATAGTAGTAGTTTGTAAAAAGTAGTTAGGTTATTTCCGCCATAATTACACCATAACGTACTCCTACATTTTACAATTTTACGATATTTTCCGAAAAGTTAGGAACAGGCATTTGTTGTTACTAATGGCACTTATCATAGACAATCCCGCTGACAAAGTCACCGTTTTTAAGCCGAGAGGATCTCTTTCGTTTTTCAGCGACGCCATCTAAGGCCAAGAATATGTCTTGATTACTGATGCGTCTCAACCCTTTTTAGAGGATGGACTTCATTCATGCATTTCATTCATTCATCCACGGATTGTAATTTAGCTCTGGAACAGAAACGATCACCTTTGATCCAGTGCCCTCAGGGGTATTTTCTAGACTTGAAGGAATTTGTTACAACGACAGATTTATTCGTGCACCCATCACATACACGGGGAGTCATCGTCTGGCAGGGTTAGAACTCGAAACCCAAGAGATACGAATCCAATGCCTTAAAGTCCAGGCTATCCCGGCCTCTAGAAGCATTTGTGATGCATTTAAGAGTTGTAAACTTTGATAGGAAATAAAAGTTGTTGAAATCAGATCAGCGATTTTTTCTGGGGAAAAGGGCTTTGTCATGGTTTTTCCCATAGATAATGTACAGAGACATGATGGTTTTAAGTTGTTCTTTTCAATAGAAAATGAAAATAAGATTTGATGGGATAATCCATGATAATGAAATTCAGGAGCATTTTTTTTAAACAATTACTCGCACAATTGGAACCTGTGCTTGAGTCTACTGGAAGGGATTAGTTCTCTTCCTGTAATAATTATTCAAAACTTGTAGTTATCTGGTGTCCTGGCTTAGAGGTAGCTCGTATTCCTCGTGATCTGGACATCCCGGTTAGGGCATGGTTGTTATTCTGTGTTCTAACTGTGAAGTGCGTTAATGTGTCCCTTCTTGTAAAAAGGGGCTGTACAAGCGAATGTGATGAGTGTGTAGGTAAAGTCGTACTCTTGACCCTAGTTAGTGCTACTTCAAAACCAAGACACGCTCATTCGGCTTAAATTCACTGACGGTTGTCAAGTGCCATTAGTAACAACAACAACAAACATGTAGCTAACTCTAACGAGCACATTACAAGAAATTCTACTAGATTATGTAAGGAACAAGTATTTATGGTGCATTTAAGCATTATGAGCTAATAAAATTAATAAAAATTGTTAAAATCGGTCTACTGATTATTTCTGGCAGAGGGCTTTGTCTCAGTTTTTTATCATAGACAATGTACAGAGAAGTAATGCCTTTGTGTTTTTTTAAATATGAAAATGATGATGACAAGAGGGGGTAACCATAACAATAGAATTCCTAAGCATTCATTTAAAGAAAATCGCAATCGGAATGTCATTGGGTCTGGTGGGAGCATTAGTTCAATGGTTGTAATAATTATTTTAAACCTGTATTTAACTTCAACGATCACTGACTGATATCACAAGAAATGCTACCATATTATGTTTGCTTATAAAGTTTTTATTAAATATCGTTAAATTTTTTTATTTAAGGTTTATATTTAGCTTCATTAGTGGATTTTATTTTGCTCCACTAATTCACCACAAACTGATAAGCATTCCTATTTGTATAATTTTGTGTACAGCGAGATTATGGCATAACATAAATTTTCAAAAAATTGCTCTCGGCTCACTGGAAGGCAATGGTAGATTCCTTTACATCTAAGTTACTATCTGGCCACATAAATTATTGATGTTAGAAACAGTCAAAATTAGGGATTGAAAATTACTTTTCAGCCTTTAATTTCTAAGATTTTATAAACAAAAGTTATTCGTCTTAATGAAGCGTTAATTCGGCTGATTGAATTATTTTTCTATCTTCAATATGGTTATGACTGAAAACCTATTACCACGCAGCTGCATAGCTTTGCGAGCGGGAACCGCTGCAGCTGGAGACGTCTTTCTTTAATGGATGTTAGTCGAGCCTCTGGCTCAATATTAATTGGGACAGTGTTTCGAAAGCTCGATAGATGGCGTTGTTCTGGAATTTTGTACTAATTAAAAGTATCGTCCACTGGGAAGTGATCTAAACTTTTACAATTCTCTCTTTGATTTAGTCTACCATCGGGTGTTGATAAAACAAAATGAAGGCAGATGATGGTTAAATAAAATATCTCCGTTGGATATCACACACACAAAACGCAAAACGTTTACGTTGTTGCTATTTCATCCTCACTTTTATTCGGCTATTAATAATCTAAATTTGGAGATTTTACTTATCTTTCAATGTTGAGTAGGTTTTCAGGATTAGGTATAATTTAGTGTATATACGTATTAGTACCTGATTTTAATCTTTAACATTAAGAGCCGACCCAATTCGACCGTTGAATATTCTATACCAATATCTCTGTTTGATGGTGGCTTATGTTTCAAGCGAGGAGTGAAGGATTTAAAGCGAATTATCAACTAGCCCGCTTTTGGTAACCCAAACCGCTCATTGTTATATTACTCGGACTGCAATATTGGGCCGCTTTGTAGTGCGAGAGTTAAAGTGCGTTTATTACTAAGCTCAGCTGCTCTTTTCTGTGGTATAATGTTTGTTTAGAATTTGGTCAAAATATTCTATAAATGTGTAGCATAGGGAGCAAAAAGTATGTAAGCTTTCTAAAATAGAATAAATTATCCATCTATCAAAATTAAAAGTTTGAAAATGTTTTGTTGAGAATGCCATTAAGATGGAGTAATATAATATATGTAATTGAAATTTTCAGCAATTACTATTGCCGTTGAACCAACGAGTCATCAGAGGCTGTTAAGAAAATAAATAATTGCCTTTATTATTGCAGCAAACTAAAATAATTAAAGCGACAAAAGGGCTATTTTGGGACGAACCTCTTAACTTTGAAGGGATCTTTAATTCAGAAGACGGTGACGACATCTGAGCTGACACCCCCCTCTCCATATCACGCCACACCAGAGGGAGGACGTTTGGCCGGGGTGTTTAACGCACACTAGAGCCGCTTACACGACGGTTCTTTGGTGAAATTGGGTCTGGAACCTGAAACCCTCCGATTCTGAGATCTTACCACCTGGACCACCAATACATTTTTAGAAGAAAAAAATGTATGCCGGAAAAAATGTTATATTTCATTAGTTAATGAAACTCTGAACGTCATTTATTATTGCAGAATTAGCTTGAAATAATGACCATTTCACTTAAATTTTGAAGAAAAAATTTCTATTGAAGTGCCGCCATTGAAGATAAATGGCAGCACAAAATGGTGGAGATACACCGAACGGAGAGAATTCTACAATGAACCAACCGCCCACAAGACATAAGATGAATTGGATATGTGTTTGGAACAGACGGAACTGCCTGAAATGCTCCGAAGCATTTCAAAGGACAGAGATCACGTGTCACAGACCCTGAAGAAAGGGTGTTGGAAAAGCATCATTTACTATCAAGACCATCAATTCGTCTGGCTTAAAGAATTCCAAATGATACTGCCAACCGAAATTTCAGGCGATTTAAGAAGAAAAAGAAATGCTATTTAAGTGCTCCATATCGGTTGACATTAGTGCATGTTCTCAATGAAGATGTTTCAAAAAGGATAGTTGAATTTCATGGCTGGTATTTTCTGCAAAGTGAAGAGAAAGTTTTTCGTTATGCTTTAATTCAGAGCGATTTAACTTATACCATTGAATGTTTCTTTTGTGAACTTTCTTAACCACTTGACATACGAATTTATTTAACTTTCTAATTAAATAACACATTCTATTTTGGTAATTTATTGTTAATTTGATTTTTTTAAAAAAAATATAGAGAGAATTTGGGATACCAAATCGTTTCATAATGATTTTTTTGTATTTAAGAACTTAATTTTGTGCCTTAATTGCAGAAACTTGAAAATGAAAATTCAGTAATTCGATGCGCGTGTCAGACACGGCATTGTATGCGAAGTGGTTAAGAAAATCAATTAGTTCTAAACTTTGACGAATTGAAGGTAACAACGAGAAGGGAATCTGCTGGAATATCGAAGGAAATATTAGGTAGGCTCCTATAAGAAGACTATCTGTTGCTATGGTTCTCATTCTAAGATTTTAGAAAAATTTCTTTAGTTCTTCAACTATCTTTTATATATATATATATATATATATATATATATATATATATATATATATTGAACGAAATGTAGCTTAGCGCTCTAAAGAGCAAGACGTAGATAGGTGAATAAATGAATGCCAGTCATGAAGATTAGTGAAGAACTGAAGAACTTTAATATATTTTTTTAAATCACTTGTTTATTTTTATTTATCTGATATTACTCGGTTTCACGTAGAATAGATCTACTTTTTATCTTAATTTTTACTAAAGTGTGTGTGTGTGTGTAATGATATTTTAAACTCTTAATATTTAACTAATTAATTTCCAAAGCATTTTAATGATATCGTTCTAAAATAATCTCCTGTTTCTTGATGCATTCCACTTGTTCTAGTTAATTATTTCAACAGAAGCTGTGTAAAATTGCTGAAACAGCTAAAAGATAACAGGTTCCTTGGCTTCAAGGGAGAGGATGAAAATTGTCCCTCCAAGCACTTTTCATCAAAAGATCCCTGTTTTTCCCTTGCCTGTATGGCATATATTGTGGAATTCGCCACCTAAATTTGATTACATAAGCACTATGAAAAAATATTTTCCTACCAAAATCTTGGTATTTAAGACCAGGAATAAGGATTCCCCGCCCCTTCTTTGCCCTTCTGTTTTTCTGCGCTGCTGTGAGCGGACGCGCCTTGTCCGTCAGCTAGTAAATGACGACTCCTTCCGGTGATGGAATAAAACGAACTTGAAAATTCAACCTGTCTTCCCCATGATTTTGGCCTCGACTTCTGCTATCTGCTTTCAACAGATAATTTGAATGCTTTACACACACACGCACACACAAAAGCACACACACACACACACACACACACACACACACACACACACACACACACACACACACACATATATATATATATATATATATATATATATATATGAATTTATATATACATATATGAATTTATATATTTTTGAGTTGCTTTGTTCAGGCAGATATAAATCCATTAATATTTTTTCCGTCTTTAATCATTTCACCACTTTCTCCTATCTGCAAAAACTTTTTTTCCGCATTAGAATAAACAAAAAAAAAAGGTTAAAATGGAATCTGCAATGCATATTTCAATGCATCATGTCAGAACATCATTTCTTGAACGACCAAGCACCACGTGCTCGAGCGAGTTAAATTATGTTTTTATTCATTTTAATGGTTTCATTGAATGAGTCACTTTAGTATTGCAAACGATCCAACAAAAAAACTTTGTCTCACATTGATTGTTTAAAAAAATAACGCATTTCCTGTTTATTTCATTTCTTATAATCACGCGCTCAAAATGACATTTTTCTAGTTTTTATTGGCTGTGGTCATTAACTTATTTATTTAATCAGAGCTTTTATAAATGAAATGGCAGTATGTTATTAAAAGCTGATTTCTTAAAATGCTCGTGCAGATAATAAAATTTCCATTTTCCGTGTGGGGATTTATTTATTTTTTTGGCGCCAAAAACCTCATTCCCAAAACAGCATCATATTCTGACGAGATAATAAAATCTCCAACAATTAAACATTTACAAAGCGCTTCTAATGTTTAAAGGTTTTAAAATATAGAGGAACGCTTGAAGCGCGTTACGGCCGTCTTGCACAAGTTTTACTTGAACGCGCTAGACGCGTTATGGACGACGAAGAGGTTAATGTGGAGATTTATCAAAAGCTTAAGAACTTATTTTCTAACAATTGCTATATTATGTCTATAAATACTTCAAAATAAATTTTTTCTGCATCCCGAGTGGAATCAATTTTATCGCCAAATTTAGTTTTTCTGCGCCATTTCTCAATGTATCAGGATTCTTCTACAAATGAAGCCATCCCCTTACTCTAATCCCTCTACATCTACTAGTGTCTGCGGGAATATTCTTTGTCCTCCACCCACTCGACCCGAACTTGACCTTGGAGAGCGATCCATCACTCTCTGTTTGCAAGACAAATGCTCTAATCGAAAAAGCAAAGATTGCCTTGGCGGGAAAGGAATTCTTGGATAATGCAAGAATACGCTCTGGGAGGCTGTCAGCGGCAGGGAGATAAGTAGGAGACTTACCGCGAGACCAGAAATCATCAATTCGATGGAGTAACTTATTTGCAACGTTGTTTGAGTAATCGACGTTAGGGTTAGCTAAGCCTGAAATAGAAAGTCTTATACTAAATACGTTATTATTATTATTAGCCAACTCGATAGATTAAAAATAAACTCTTCAAGTGTATAAAAATAAGAATCTAAATAAAACACATAATTAACCTTGGGATTTTTTAGTAGAAATAACAATAAGAATGCTGTGCTGATATTAATATTCCCTAAAATACAATGAAAACTGACAAAAACAGAATTTATTCAAATGTTTCTCAATAATTTTTAAATAATTTTACTATTTCGTATATAAAATATGATTAAAATATTATAATCGTGAAAAAAATTCAAAATTGTATTTTTTTTTATCTCGCCGAGATTTTTTAAAAAATGAAATCTAATATTACAAATTTCAAGTTATCTTTAGAGAACATTATTATTTTTAGTTCATTATTTGCCTTAACTAATTTAAGTCATTTATAAATTTAAACAGGTTTAAAACAATCACTAGGATTCTCTATCTCTCTTTATACATATGAAGATATTTTTTTAACTTTCATTTTTAATTTTTCTAGCTGGCAAATATAGTTTTGGAGTTTCTTATTAACAGAGTGCAAATTTCAATTATTTTTGTTGTTTCGTTTTTAGTAACTTTGTTCAAACACACTGGTATGTAAATGATCCTATATTTACAAATTTGGCCCAAATATAGCGCGCGTCTATTTTTCTGGCGCTAAAATTATTTACCAAATTTCAACTACTCTAGCTTATGGGGTTTCTTATCTACCGTGGTCGCATGTACTCAGATAGACTTTTCTTTTACAATTTTCGAAAAACATTTGATAGAAACCTAGGTGACCTCATCCCTATAGCTCAATGCATTTTTTAATTATCATTTTTCACCAACCATGGACGGACAGACATAATTACTAACATATGTCTTTCGAATGCATAAGTTCTGGAATAAGAAGATTCATTTTGAAGAATATTTTGACAGTTACGGTGTTTTCTCGTCTTTCCTTTGTACAAACCAAATACAAATATGAACTCTTCGCACTCCGATGGTGCCTCTGACTCACCATTCAAGATTGTGCATCATTTTGAAGTTTTATTTATTTATTTTTCAAATTGAATGCCTACATAATGGTTAAGAGATGCAGATTAACTTTTCAAAGAAATTCGACTCTTAAGAATTATGTATCGTTATTTTTCATAGCAACAAACAAACCTTTGTATTAAGTGAATAATTTTGCATCAAATTATTTTTCGGGGGATAAGGATTATTGAAACTAACCATATACTAATTTTCATGTCTGGTTCAATGCGTTTATGAGGTATCGTGAAGAATCACAGACGGCCAGAAATGATTTCTGAAATGTTTTTTTTAAACTCGGAAAGTTGAGAAATGTGAATATTAATTTTTAAAGAATATTTTGACGGCTATAATACTTCCTCGTTTCCCATTCGAGACACTAAATGTTAAAAATTCTGAGCAAATGTCAATGTTTCTCTCACGACTGTTTGAGGTAGTCGTTTTCAAGAATCGTGAAGGACATACATTATTTCTATGCTGTGTTTTTTAAACTCAAAAAAAAAATCTGATATGTGAGCATTAATTTTTGAAGAATATTGTGACGGCTGCATTACATTCTCGTTTCCCATACTAGAAACTTAATATTAAAAATTCTAAGCAGATGCCAATGTACCTATCTCGATCTGTTTTTTGGAGGGATCGTTTTCTAGAACCACGGGCGGACAGACATGATTTCTAAAAATGTGTTTATTTAAACTCAGAAAAATCTGAAATGTGAACGATAATTTTTGAAGAATATTTTGATGACTACAGTAATTTGTCGTTTCCCAGAGGAAGATTAAAAATAGCAAATCCAACAGAACCCTGATTTCGTAGAAAAGGATATAAAAGTATGCATTATATATTATAGTATAAGATATATAATATATAATAATAGTATATAATGACTATAATACATAGTATGCATAGTGTATAATGTATACATTACATAATTTTTTGTAATATAATTCCTAATACATTTGTATTACATACTATAATGTATTGCATTATAGTTTAAAGTATGTAATATATATATATATATATATATATATATATATATATATATATATATATATCATTGAGAAGACAGGTTGAATTTTCAAGTTCGTTTTATTCCACCCGGGAAGCAGGCATTATGTACAAGCTGACGGATAAGGCGCGTCCGCACACAGTGCGGCAGAAAAGCAGAAGCGTAACGAAGGGGCGGGATAACATTATCCCATTACTTTAATACCGTAAGATTTTGATAAGGGGAATATTTCTTATGGAGCTTATATAATCAAATTTCGATGGGGATTTCCATGACACACGCATAAGGGGCAAAAGAAGACACAGAGATCTTTTTAAAGGAATGTGCTTGACTGGACAATTTTCACACGGAATATGGGAAAGTAGCCGGCGTTTAGTCGCTTCTACAATTTTACATACTATTAACTAGATTATTATTATTATATTTAATTACTACTATCATTACAATATTTAATTAACAAGAACAATAGATATTTAATTAACTAGAACAATAGAAATTTAGTTAACTAGAACAATTATTATTACTATAATTAATTAACTAGAACAAAAAGGAATGGATCAGGAAATAAGAGAATATTTTAGAATGATATTACTATGGGCTAAATTAAGATAAAGTTTGGAAATTAATTAGGTATAAAATTAAGAGTTTAAAATATAATTACATGTATATACATTATAGAATGTAAAAGTATACGTTATACATCATAGTAATCAATTCATTAGAATCAATGCATTTTTTTTTAATGTTTCAGCACTCAGAAGCCCGTCGACTTCGTGGTACCCAGTGTACCAGCGACCACTGCACCGAGTCCAGTGGACCCCCCAGAACCGGCGGCCACTTCTCTAGAGAGTGGAGGAGCCCTCTGCAGAAAGCTCTCTCTTTTAGAAGCAGGTAGGGCATAGGGATTACCCCCCAATCCCATCACAATTTAATGCTGAAACTCACGATAATCTAGTGGCCAATTCTAGACTTGGCGGTTATTACCCAAGTTCGAGACCTTGTCCCACTAAAGATTCGTCGGTCTGATGCGTGTTAAATCTGACACGTGGTGCGGAGAGAAAATATTCTATATAAATATTCGGAGAGAAAATATTATTCCTTTTACAAATTTAAAAGATTCTCTTTTTAATTACATCCATTTTGTCATACTAAGTTTTGCTGCATTTCACGATTTTTTTTAAAAAATTGCTACAAACCTGTAATGTTGCTTCTTAGCACGGTTAGTTCAATCACTGCAAAGACCGTTTCACGTTCAGCTCTGTTGGATACTGATCGGATGCCGAATCA
>JAOUZG010022412.1:618484-629622 GCA_026289955.1 Argiope argentata
TCAGGGCTTGACGACAACTTTGGTGACCATTTGGTGACAAAATAAATATTGCTGGAAACTTCAAGAATTTTAATGATTCATCCCATGGAAACGTAGATTTTCCTGATTAGTCCCGAATATTCATCCCGAGAACTATGAAAGGCTCAAACTGCAATGAAACAAAATCATAGTTGGAAGTGGAACCGGTGTTGGTGACGTGACACTAGTTCCAGGGTTCTCAAATTTTTAGACATTGCGACCCCCTTTTTAGACAAAGTATTTTGGCGACCCCCCCGAAAACGTTTTAACTCTGTATTAATTTAAGACAGAGATTTTGAAAATTTTACTCGTACTCAAGAGTTCGTAGAGTATGTGTCGGGTATTGGCGCTACATCCCTTGACACTTCATCTCTCTCCTTACTAGTGTCATCTCATCTCGAAACTTTGATTGAACAGTTTACAGATTACATCCCAGTTAAGGATATGAGTGGGGTTGCGTGTATAGTCAATCCGTTCATAGAGCAAGCCGTAACAAAAGCTGAGCTAAATGTCCTTCATCATGATCAACTGATAGAGATGTCAAGTGATCAGTCAGCTACAGTAACTTTTAACATAAGTTATATCGACAAATGTTGGATACGTATTAAAAAGGAATACAAAGAACTGCCCTCAACAGCATTAAATTTTGATGCCATTTTCTACACATTACAACTGTGAACATGTATTCTCCATAATGGTAAATTTAAAAACAAAATCAAGAAATCGTTTGACACAGGAAAATGACATTGTTTTGTGTGTTACAAACCTCATTCCAGACATTAAAAAATGGGTTAATTCCAAAGAAACTCATATATACCGTTAACTAATAGAACACAAAAACCAATTCGTATGTGTATTTAAAGCTTTATGTGTACTATTCCTTTAATGAAAACTACAGCAATAAATTAATTTTCTTTAAACTTTTCTTCCATATCTCACGACACCCAGGAGGATCGCGACCCACCTTTTGAGAACCCCTAGTCTATAGGATAATAAACAATGGCGTAATAGTCCGATTAAGAACCAGCGTTCTGTGGATTCTATTTCCTGAATTGCCTGAGCTGTTGTGTCTGGTATTTATTGTGGAAGCATTATCCAGTCTTGCGTGGAAAAACCAGTTCTGTAGGAGTGTATCGGCAGTTAGATACAGCTAAAGCGAAGAGACAGTGGGGAATTGCAGCCGTTTGGAGAGATCATGGAGCGAAGCTCAAAAGAATTCCCTCTCTTGCTGAATTCTCTTAGGTTGCTTTGTTTGCTGTGGCTGTTATCACTAACCATTACGACTTTTGGGCTACTTTTTGCTGTAGTATCTTCTGTGTGAAATCTTATCTACGTCTCGATTGTATATTGTCCCGAAGACTGAATTAAAGACACTGATAGTTAGAAACAATTGCGTTCATTAGCATCAAGCAACTTCTGGAGAACAGAACAAAGAACTGAGAAGAACTCAGCTTTTATACGTCTGGAGAACATTCGAGAATCGTCTCACTCGAATGGTAGAGAATACTCTAGAATTATCTTGATTTTAGAGAAATAATAAGAAGAATTTTAAATTAAAATTCCAGTCTTTTAATAAAATGCTCCTAGCCGGGAATCGAACCAGCGACCGACCGATTCATAGGCCAATGCTCTGCCAATCCAGCTATGGCGATTTATAACAGTCCTTTTTTCGCCAGTATATTTGCTTTATGTGTATTTGTTTTCTTTGTTTTAATAAACATCGTCGTTATTTTCTGCTAAAGGACTATTTATTTCAGCATCGACAAACAAATCTAAAAGAACCCAGATGGGAGAGTAAATCCTAAACATTATGTTTTTGCCCGACTTTAAAAAATCGATTGTATTTTTGAACTGAGGTTCAAATTATCATGTTTTCACATGATGATAATACAGTCTTAATGTAAGATAATTTGAACTAATCGGAAATATGAACTCAGAGTTATAAAAATCAATTTCTGGGAAATTAAATATTAACAGTACTAACGGTGAACCAACATAGATACCCAACATAGATACTACATAGATACCAAAAAAATTTTAACTACTGAAAGAAAACTGGTGAAATATTAAAATGAAATCCTTTTTCTATTATAATGTATTCACTCTTCTTCCAATTTTTGTTTCAATCTTTCTCACCAGGTCCCACCTTGCTGGGAGGTTTGAATCCCGATCTCTACAAGGCTGTTCCGGAGGAGGAGGTCGAGGAGGACAACTTCCCAGAGGGCCACAGAGGCCGCCTGTGGTTCAACCTCGAGTATGACGTCAACACCGAGAGGCTGATAGTCCACGTGATCAAAGCCAAGAATTTGCCAAGCCGCGTGTACGGAGCAGTGAACTGCTGCGATCCATTTGTGAGGTAACTAATGGACTAATTGTTCGTATTAGTTCTAACTAATGGACTAATTCTTCATATTAGTTCTAACTAATGGACTAATTGTTCGTATTAGTTCTAACTAATGAACTAATTCTTCGTATTAGTTCTAACTAATGGACTAATTCTTCGTATTAACTCTAATGGACTAATTCTTTGTATTGATTCTAATGGATTAATTATTCGTATTAACTCTAACTAATGGACCAATTATTCGTATTAACTCTAACTAATGGACCTATTATTCGTATTAACTCTAACTAATGGACTAATTATTCGTATTAACTCTAACTAATGGACTAATTTTTCGTATTAACTCTAACTAATGGACTAATTATTCGTATTAACTCTAACTAATTTAATAATTCTTCGTGTTAACTAAGGGACTAATTCTTCGGGTTAACTAATGAACTAATTCTCTGTATTAACTCTAACTAATGGACTAATTCTTCTTATTAACTCTAACTAATGAACTAATTCTTTGTATTAACTCTAACTAATGGACTAATTCTTCGTATTGATTCTAATTGACTAATTCTTCGTATTAACTCTAACTAATGAATTAATTCTTCATATAAACATTTCAACAAGAACAATTGATGCAAAATAGCTTAGCAAAACCAAGCAAAATCTTCATATATGTTATAAATAAACAGAGCAGTTAATTTTCCGTATTTTCAATTATATTTGTCAAAATAGTTTGGGCCTATTTATTCAATAGCTCGTTGCTTCTAGTGATCATTTTCACCTAGAACATTGACTTTTCAGGCTAAGCCTTGAATATGGAAGGAATTTTTTTTAACTACATTTGCTTCTTAACTTGACACGATTGAAAAAATAAATTGAATTGAATCAATGTGCTAATAATGACTTTGGCCATATAAAAATATAAAAAATGTATATTATATGAATGAAAAAAAAATTGCCGGCATTACCTGGTTGGTAGGGCATTGGATTCGCATCATTTGGGTTGCGAGTGCGAACCCCGAGGGGCGAAAACTTTCTGTGTGTGTATGTATGGTGGTTGGCGCACATAGAAATCGGTCGTGGTCAGTAAGTCCTCCGTGTCGAGAATCATAACACTCATGGTACCAGGTCAGAGGGGATCGTTCTTTGATTCAGGTCTAAATTACGATCTGTGATCGAATGAATGAAAATGCTTGATTTAAGTCCTCCCATGGAAAAGGTTGTGACGTGTGAGTAGCTAAGTCGTATTCTTAGCCATAGTTGGTGCCCATGGAAAAACAAAAGACGCTCACTCGACTTAAATCGCGGACAGATAACTGTCGGCGGCCTTATAAAGTGCCATAAGTAACAACAATAATGAATGGAAAACAGAAGTGGAAACTTTATTTTGGTGTTACAATCCAAAGACAATTTTTATAATATTAAATTTAACATTAACCATGCAATTAAATCTTATGACGGGTATATTTGAATTTCATAATTACATATGCTCTCATAATTACTGTCATGTTTGGTGTTTCGTTCAAATTTCGTAGTTATGGACGAATATATTGAATACTTAATTTCCTATTTTCTTATAAGGGTCACTGGTAAAGCCTTGTTTTGCAAAAAAGATAATTTAAATTAAAATTTATCAATTTATCTTAGCTGCAGATGATGTATTACATTCAGAAATCTTGTTAAAATAAAAATGAATTGTCCCCGAAAATTATTCTGTATAAACAATAATAAATTTGTCTTACTAAAAACTGTCTTATATGGCACTGGCGTTCAAGAGTTAAAGAATATTAACACCGGCTTTCTGACAATGAAGTAACGCGTCTTCCTCGTGTTCTGGGAGTCCTGGTTCGAGCATGGTTGCTCTTCTGTGCTCTATCTGTTAGATGTGTGAATGTCCCCCCCCCCTGTAAAAAGAGGCTGAGCAAGCAAATGGCGTGAGTGTGTAGCTAAGTCGTACTCTAGGCCCTAGTTGGTGCTACTTCAAAGACAAGAGACGCTCCTTTCGGCTTAAATCTGCTGCTGTATCAGGGGGGAGGGGGGCTTGTCCATGGCAAGTGTCATAAGTAACAATAACAACAGAATATTAACTTTTGTCGTAAATAAGGAATTTTTTCAGAATCTATCATGTCGTCCTTGGCAAGTTTTTCGGTGACTAATCCCTGGTATGCATTAATATTATCCCAAAAAAATTGACTTTCTATTTTATGCATGTTATTCTCCATCAATTGAAACAAAATTTGAACACAATCTACATTTAAACTCACAAAATCCCTTACCAAATTTCATGTGTTTTATTCATTTTTTTAAATTATTGCTATCTGAAAGTACAACTCGATAGACAGTCAATCCTTCAAAGCAATCGGTTCAAAATTTGATATATGTACTCACTATGGAAGTTAAGTCTATACACCTACTTTTCACTACCTGTCATCATCGTATTAATTTTTATTCGAACAACCGTATAAATAGACTTCCTCTTAATATATTTTATTCAAAATCTGATAAAAATCTGCAAATTTGGTGCTTGTTGTTGTTACTTATGGCACTTGTCATGGACAAGCCCCGCTGATACATCAGCAGATTTTAAGCCAGAGATATGCATCTCTTGTTTTTTTACAAGTAGTTCCATCTAGGGTCAAGAGTATGACTTAGCTACACACACGTCACAACCCTTTTTAGGGGGCGGACTACATTCGTGCAAATTCATTCATACATCTCAGATCTTAATTTAGACCTAGAACAGAGAACGATCACCTCTAACCCAGTACCCCCAGTGATATTACTCTCGATATGGAGGACTTCACGACAACGAACAGATTTAATGACCGCCAGTCGCCACACACTCGGGGAATCTTTGGCCGGTGAGCTTCAAACCCATAACCTACGGAGTACAAACCCAACGCTCTACCAACCACGTCACCCCGGCCCTGCAACTTTGGTGTAAAGACTATATACCAAATTTCATTCATCGGGCTGAATTCATCAAAAATATGTTATTGATAACTATGTTGATCTAAAGCTTAAAGATTCGTCAAAATCAAGAGCTTGAAATCTCGAGTTGTGGCAACCTTGGCGGAATTTTTTGGCGATTATTCCCTGACATGAGGATAATAGAATTTTAAAATCGTATTTGTGTTATACTCATAATTTTTTCAAGCGATTCAAACAAAAATGTGACGAAGAAGCTACACTTGCAGTTGCAAAATCACATATTAAATTTGATATATTTAAGTCATTAAATGTTTGAGTTATCGCTTTTGCATATTTCTCAAAGTTAGATAGTTAAAACGTATATGGATTTGGCTCAAGTTTAGACAGGTATTTACTCTACAGATGTTAAATATGTGCATAGAATTTTATCAATCTAGCTCTCTTCATTGTGGAATTATCCTGTTATCATCTTAGAACAGTCGAATTTCCTGTGAGCAAAGTTTACTCCGAATTTTATGTAAAGTTCTCATACAAATTTCAACCTTTTAGATCAAAGAGTTTCTTATTCATCTTTGTCGGAGACAGACGGTCATTTCCTAGAATTTTGTTTTTCAAACTCGTGGAGGTCTAAAAAGTGACATTTGTAAAAATCACGAGTTCGAATTTCTTTAATGTTTGTTAAATATTCTGTTGTTGTTGTTCTTACTAATGGCACTTGTCTATGTAACAACAACAACCCCCTTCTGATACAGCAGCAGATTTAAGTCAAAAGGTCTCTTGTTTCTGAAGCAGCGCAAACTAAGGACAAGAATACGACTTAGATACACACACACCATATTTGCTCGCACATTCCCTTATAACAGGGGGGGGACAGACACACATCTCACAGATAGCAAACAGAAAAACAACCATGCCCGAACCGGCACTCGAACCCAGGATTCCCAGAACACAAGGAAGACGTGATACCTCTGTGCCAAAAAGCCGGCAAACATTCTGTATAATATGTATAGGAGAAAATAAGAATATCCAGAAATGGGAGCTGATATAATTAAAGAATATTTTTTTAAGATTTAAGATAAAGTAAAAGTAATTTTTGTGAAATTATATATTTAAAACATGTTTTAATCAATATCCATAGATGAATCATAGTGATTACCCATCTGATAAGCCTATTTTCGTTTTACTGCTGTGCTTGAACAGGTGGTTATCAAAATAATGGAAAGACCTGTGAATTAAAGTGACATTTATGTATGCATTTCGTAAGCATTAAAATATAATAATAGCTAAAACATTTTATTTATAGTAATGTATATATTCTGTTAGTATGTGTTAGCTTTATTGAAGTTCTGTAATTCTTGGATTTTTTTTTTTCAAAAACGTAAAATTCAGACCTCTCAGATTTTCAAAGAGGCGAAATTGTAGGAACCCGTCTACCTACTATTGGGTGTTTCTAGAGGTTCGGTGTCTGTTGTTGTTGTTGTGTCAAATGGCACTTGTCATGGCCGCTGCTAATCTGCCGCTGCTGGGTCAAGAGTACGACTTTGCTACACACTCACCACATTCGCTTGCACAACCCCTTTTTACATTCATACATCTCACAGATAGAACACAGAAGAAAATCGATTTCCTATCCGGGACTCGAACGCGGGACTTTCAGAACACTAGGAAGACGCCCTACCTCTGTGCCAGCAAGCCGGCCGGTACGGTGTCTAAAGTCACGTTACCATAGACACAGCGCGGCAAGACAAACTTGACAAATCAAAATAGGGGGGAGAGAGAAGCTGAGTTAAAGAGACCAACGGGTATTGAAGCGGATTGTAATGTCTAAAAAGCAAACAATTGCTGCAAAAGTGACCGCAGGGTTCAATAACCAAGTGGATTCTTCAGCGTCAATGATAACAGTTAGAAGACACCTTCTTAAACAGAGCATGTATGGCAGATCAGTAGTTCCCAATGAACTTGTAGCAGATGTTAATGGTAAACGGTGCGTACAGTGGTGTCACATTCACATAAACTTGTTCGATTGAGAAGTGAAAGAAAAGGATACGATCGAACAAATCGTGTTTCACGCTTTTCCTTACAATAGGAGGATGCACATTTGGAAGATACCTGCAAAAGCGAATTATCATGCTTCTTCCCGTACAACTATCAAGCATTGAGGTGAATCTGTCATGATATATACAGCCATTTCGTGGCTTACTGCTGGACCAATAATAAATCTGAAAGGAAGAAGCATTTGAGGAAAGTATAGAGGAAATTTAGCTGACCAGATGACTCCTATAATGCAAACATTGCTTTCTACAAGTATGGAATTTTATAGGATGATAATGCACCTGGTCATGCAGTAAGACTTGTCCAATCATGGCTTGATGAACACGAGGAGGAATTTAAACAACTGCCTTGGCCCACACAGTCACCTGAGATCGGTATAATTTAACCATTATGGACTAATTTAGATCGTTCAGTACAGAATTTATATCCTCCCCAGGCATCTATCCCAGAACTTTCACATCTCCAGGAAGAATGGTACAGTATTCCTCTAAACACCATTAAAAACTTGTAAGAATCGATTTCTTGACGAATACAAGCTGTATTACATGCAAAAGGCGGTCCTATACCGTAATAATAAAGGATTCTTTATATATTTAAGGTGTTTTCATTATTTTGTTAACACCAGTTCTCATGTTAAAGATACATCAAAGTCGTGCTGTTTGCTATTCAGAAATTCTTGCAATAAAAACGCGAAAAAAACTTCGTACTTCATTATCTGTTAAGCGGAGAATATATATTTTCCCCGTGGGTTGGCATTCTGTGCAAAAAAAAAAAAATTAAATATATCGCTAGAACTTGTTGATGAGGCTCATATGAGTCAACAAGTTGGCTCTGCTTCTAATAATGATCCCATTGCGGATAAATTTCTATTAATTAACGAGACTAACATGATACATCTAGTCGGCTGTGATTTAATAACGCTGACATTTCTTAAAAAATTCTATTAATTAACGAGATCCACGTGAGCCATCTAGTTGGCTTTGCTTTTAATAACGCTGACATTTCAGATATATTTCTATTAACGGATGAGACCCTGGTAAGCCATCTCGTCGGCTGTGCATTAAATAACGCTCACATTTCTGATAAATTTCTTATAACTGATGAGGACCACATGACCCATCTAGTCGGCTGTGTGTTTAATAACGCTCACATTTCGAATAAATTTCTTTTAACTGTTGAGGGCCACGTGATCCATCTAGTCGGCTGTGCTTTTAATAACCTTCACATTTGAGATAATTTTCTATTAATTGATGAAGGTCACATGAGTCATCTAGTCGGCTGTGCTTTAAATAACGGTCACATTTCGGATAAATTAAGACTAACGCTTCAAAATAACTGTATTTAATTTTTAATATTAATTTTCTATTAATATTTAAATATAATTTTATCAAAACTTTTTTTCTCTGAAAGGTTTAAAAAATTTTTGAGTAGCTTATAAAATGAATACTTTTCTGCAACTTATTATTAGTTTTGCCAATTTTGATTAATTTTTAAATTCAGAGTCTTGAACCCAATAAAATACTAATTTTTAAGCTTGGGAAAAATTATCCAATTTTTATCGCTTTATAGCATTTTAATGTTTTCTTGAAGTTATGTGAATATATAATAAGTAATGTGATCGTATGGAAATGTATATCCCATCTAATTTACAAAAGAAACAAACTTACAGCTGTTTCTTTTGTAAATTAGATGGGATAGAAAAGGGATAGTTTTTCGCTTTCACGGATGATTTCTACCAATCTTGGGACTTCTTAAACTAATGCAATCTGAATGCCGTCGGGCTGTTAACCATTATCTATCGAATCATGACGAGAAACCGTGACCTGTAATAATATAAGATTAAGGGGCACTTTTGATCAACTTTGAATGCATTCGGTGATGAAAAATTTGTGAACAAATATTCAGCAGTCAGACAGAAACTGTAACTAAAACAACTAACATTTAAAAAATTTTAGAGTCAATTTTAAATTAGGTCAGCAAAGAAATTATTTAGATAACAACCTGTATTATATTTTCTGTTTTACCCCATTTATTGATTTCTTTTGTATCTTTCCTGTGTCCAAATGAAATTTTCTGTAATATTATTTTTTATATTTTGCTGTCCTCCTAAATAACATGAATGTGTTTTTTTAAATTGAAGTCAATACTTATTTTATAAAGTAGCGGAGT
Organism: Argiope argentata; assembly: GCA_026289955.1. NCBI lineage: Eukaryota > Metazoa > Arthropoda > Arachnida > Araneae > Araneidae > Argiope > Argiope argentata. The sequence continues at coordinate 627,993 of JAOUZG010022412.1, forward strand.
AAAACGAGTACATTTGTAGAAACCTATTTGTTTACATTTGACTGTTGCCAATTAATATCAAGTAATAAGAGCTATTTCTGAGGCATGCACGTTAACATTTTATGTACATATGGATTTTATGCTACTCAGAATGAAAAAAATAATCTCATCAGCAAATAATATCTAAAACTGATTAAGTAGAATAATCAATGTAAACACTCAGAAATGGCTTTATGAGTAACAGAATCCAATTACGGAAAAGTTGCTATCAAAAATTCCTTTTCTTATGTCTAGAATCTAAAAATTAAAAAAAGAAGAAGAGTAAGTAGTTGGAACGTTTCTCCTCTCGTCTTTCTTGTATATTTACAAAGTACGATATATTGGCTTCGAATACTGCAAAAATGATTATATTTTACCATTAAGAAACATTTTAGGCAAAACTAGAATTTTGGGATCAAGAGAGCAAAACAAACTTTATTTATTTTGGATGTCGCGTTCTTCAAAGTTAGTTGTTGATACTTATGGAACTTTACATTTAGCCGAATTAAGTGTCTTGTTTTGTCAGTAGCGCCAACTAGGGCCAAGAGTGGCGACTTAGCTACCTTAATGTGTCACATTCGCTTGCTCAACCTCTTTTTGCAGGGAGGTACATTCACACACCTCACAAACAGAACACAGAGGAACAACCATGCCCGAATCTGGACTCGACGCCCAGATCATGATGAAGACGCGCTACCTCTATGCCAGGACGCAGGCTGAAAATTAGTAGTTTTGATTTGATGAATTTGCAACAAAATTCGATGCAGATGTACAATTATGGTCATAAATATGTTAAATTTAGTCTGTCTTATTCATTTCGCTTTTAAATAATCAAGAACAAACGCAAAGGAGAAATTGATGGATTTCATATAAAATTCCATCCCTGAAGTTTCAATTATTGAAATCGAATTTTATCCGTTGGATTTTAGTTATCTCGTTAGATTCACTTAATTCCAAGAAGGATTTGGGGGATGGAAGCTTTAAGTCAAACCAGACCCTCCGAAATGCCACGAAGCCACATGGATTTCAACCATTATGCTGAATGACCGGACCTCCGCAACAGCAACTCTGGCGGGAACTGTGGTTGAGTCCTAAGGGCCATCACCGACCACGGTGCAACCATTCCCGCATGAAGTACGTCCCGTTATGGATGGGAGGAGTCTACCAACACCTATTAGTGTACCCTCCAGGATGACGAGATCCAACCACTATGCCGGAAGCCTTTTATCCTCCTTTAAAGGTGTCCTCCGGAGGGAAAGGGGGATGAGGTGAGGTAGCCGATAAATATTTAAAAATAATTCGAGAGATTTAGACAGACCTCCACATTTCAGATAGACAGAAATAATTCCACAAACTCAGAGATAGAAAAGTGTGTTCGAAAAGGTTCCTTTCTTTTGATTACAAAGTGTGTTCGAAAAGATTCCTTTCTTTTCATTACAAAGTGTGTTCGAAAAGATTCCTTTCTTTTGATTACAAAGTGTGTTCGGAAAGATTCCTTTCTTTTGATTACAAAGTGTGTTCGGAAAGATTCCTTTCTTTTGATTACAAAGTGTGTTCGAAAAGATTCCTTTCTTTTGATTACAAAGTGTGTTCGAAAAGATTCCTTTCTTTT
>JAOUZG010022412.1:629632-639726 GCA_026289955.1 Argiope argentata
TCCTTTCTTTTGATTACAAAGTGTGTTCGAAAAGATTCCTTTCTTTTGATTACAAAGTTTGTTCGAAAAGATTCCTTTCTTTTGATTACAAAGTGTGCTCGAAAAGATTCCTTTCTTTTGATTACAAAGTGTGTTCGAAAAGATTCTTTCTTTTGATTACAAAGCGTGTTCGAAAAACCCATTTTTGGTATTATCTCTGTCTGCCAATGAACAAGATAACTCCAAAAGGCTTTAAGCTCGACTGATGATGTTTGGTATGTAGTCTAAACCTCATATTTGTGAATTTCTCTTAAATTTTGAGAGGAATTCTCTCCTTCTGGATGTCTGAGTGCACATAATTGCGACAACTTTGTATCTTAAACAGCTAGATGAAAACAAATTTATTACAGAAATTTAGCATCCAATGTTAGATACGCATCTGATGTTGAACTGAATCTATCAAAAGGTTACCATCTGTCCCTCTGTGTTTTAAAATGTGTGTAAACATAATAATTCAAAAATTTAATAACTTAGATAAATGAAATTTCGAATTTAAAGTATTGAGCCTTATTCAATTTTTAGTTAAGTTTGACAAACGTTTCATAGTCTGCCTGTCTATTCTTTTGCGTAAATGTAAACTGGATTATTCGAATACGCAACTATTTATATAAATGAAATTTCGCATGTATTCTTGTTGATAATTCTTATTGTTAAATTCTTGTTGCTTGTTGTTAATAATTCCGTGCCAAGTCACGATTTCAATCGGTCGAACATGTATTTTCGGTTTACTTTATTGCACTAAAAAGCGCAAGTTTCTTATGTGCAGAGCTCTGAAAATGAAATTATGAGCACTCGTCAAAATCTGTGTTCACTCTTTGGGAAAAGAGGAAATAAAGTTCTTTTGAGAAATTTTTCGGAAAATACAGTCCTGCTGGCGCATTGAAATATAAAAATTAAATTTTTAACAAAATTTCTTATTTATGATATTTAACAAAATGTATATTAGTGACATGTGTCGCATGAATGTAATTTGATCTTATTATCACTTGAGAGCATGACTTTGATTGGGTTAGGAGGTTTTGATGTCTCCGAGATTTACGGGCAAAAAAAATTATCTGCTTTCACCAGCATTGCATTATTAATTATTACGAATGCTTCTTTGACAACAGAAGTGTTTTTAAAGGTTGACCTGCTTTTACCAGTATTGCTTTATTATTATGTATCCTTATATGAAAGCGGATACGTTTTTAACAGTTTGCCCGGCTTTTGCCAGTATTGCATTATTATTACGTATGCCTTTTTGAAAGCATATGCGTTTATAAAAAGCTGACCTGTTTTTACCAATATTGCTTTATTATTACATATGCTTCTTTGACAAAAGAGGTGTTTTTAAAAGGTTGACCCGATTTTACCAGTATTGTATTATTATAACGTATGCTTCTTTGACAGCAGATGCGTTTTTAAAAGGCGGTCGAAGGACTCTGGTATTATAGCTGTTATTTCATCTCAATATCGGTCGCATTACAAAAAAAAAGTTTGTTTGGAGCTTTATTTGTTACTGTTTGTTTGTTGTTAGAAAAAGTTGAAAAGGAAAGTTTTTTAAAAAATTATATATATATATATATAGATAGATATAGATATAGATATAGATATAGATATAGATATAGATATAGATAGATAGATAGATAGATAGATAGATAGATAGATAGATAGATAGATAGATAGATAGATAGATAGATAGATAGATAGATAGATAGATAGATAGATAGATAGAGAAGTCTCATGAGATCGAAGATTTCATTTCATTTTTTTTTTGCGTAAGTCTGTGCACTTTAAAAGAGTAAATAAACATTATGTAAGATGGCAATTGAAAAGCACTATAGATAATAGTTTAGAAACTATACTAGTATTGGATATATATTTACTTGCTTTATCTAGCTTATATAAACTTTTAATTCGATCAAGAAAAATTATTTATACTTAAATTTTTCTCAAATTAATGTTTACATTATAAATGCATTTGTTTTACAATGAGATATTATGTCTTCTACCGATTCCGACTTGTTTACAAAATATTAAAATTATGCCAAAAACTTAGCAACAGAACTAAAGATTGATTATTTTATTTTCAGTAACTCCCTAATATTTATTTATAACTAGCCGCCTTTGGCGACCAGTCGGTTCGCCAATATTAATGCCGACTAAAGGGTTAAATCATTTTTATATATAACTTGGTCTCAAATTAAGTTTTTCAGCAAAATATTTTTAAGCTTCAAATTTCGATAGTCATATAATTCGCTTATACTATTATGTAGGCATTAAGCATTCCTGATCTTTGAACTCCGCATCTCTCTCTGATTTTCTATCAGTGCACGTAAAATTCAGTTTCAAATTAAGGTTTAAATGATGAAACTTCAATTAATATAAAGACCTCTTTACTCAATCCAAGCATGTTTTTAATATAAAACTAAGAACTGAAAGCAGAGTAATCCGAAATTAAAGTTACATGTTCTATACAGAAATTGAAACATTATACATTTTTTTATATAATTTATAAGATCTCAAGGAATTATTCAGCAAAAATTTCACAGGTTAAATGAAACCTTCAGTTTTTAATATTATTTTTAGATGTGTATAAATGTTCTCAATAATATTTTTTTAGGTTTATAAATATATTTCAAAAAATTATGGTTTAAATTCCTTTGGCCTTATAGACTCATATTTTTAAAATATTCTTAATATTTCAACTTTTAAATAAATAAATAAGCATTTCTATCTTCTTGAAATCTACCTGATTTATTCAGTTCTGAATATTGCAAGTTTAGAACAATCATCATTATCATAATCTAGACCAATTATTCTAGAAAAACTCTGATTGGCTTCTTTGATATCTTGATAAAGTGATCTAAAATCAACAGTTTATATCGAATAATATTGAAATTTTCATAGATCAATCAGCTTTGATGATTGATTTAGTTGATTGGAATGCCACTTTTTTATTTAAGGACTTATTGTCTCAAGAATATTTTGTTAAATATGATTCACAGAGCAAATGATGTATGTAAAAATTTAATTCATCAGCATTTTTTAACTAAATCTATAGTTATATATTTTACTTGGACCGACTGCTAAGAGATTTATGTCTTTCCACAAAAAATTAAGAAATTAGATGTTGGGCTCCGATTACAGAAGATGCCTTGTAGATATTAAGCCATATTTGCCTTATATAAAACTGTTTAATTGGATTAGTATTATATGTATAGTAAAATATCATAGAAAACGTTTCCATCCATTTATTTTCCAAAAATGTCATGTTTCATATTTGTTTCATTTTATACAGACACATGCCGAAAATGAGATGTTTATATGTTTAATTTGGAATGATAGTTGATATTATTTTCTCGTGAGAGAACATGATATTGTTTTGGTAGAAAGTTTTGATGTCTCCAAAATATACGGGTAAAAAAAGTTTTACATGCTTTTACAAATTTTGCTTTGTTAATTATTACGTATGTTTGTTTGAAAGAAGATGTGTTTTCAAATAGCTGACCTACTTTTACCAGTATAGCTTTAATATTACGTTACTTCGGTAAAAGCAGATACGTTTTTATTTCGCATGCTTCATTAAAATGCGGAGATAAATTGCAATCACGAAGGTGAATTCTTTGATTTGCACAATATATCTTCTTCACTTAAGTAAAAGTAACAATTCAAAACATGTCTTATTGTTTTAAAATTAAAAAAAGAATGCAAAAATATTTTACTACTATTTATCAATTGTTTTTTTTTTCGTCGTTTCTTTGAAATGACGTCCTTTTCAAAGTTCGTTTGAAATTTCTTGCTTTTAAATAAATAATCTCGCTCTCAGAAGATTATCGCTTGGTGCTTTTCTAAAAATTCTTTTTCAGTTTTAACTGTCGCACTTTTGTAATATATTTTTACTTTGTATTTTTATTTACTTTAATTCTTTAATGGAATTGTTAGTTTTGATATTGCAAACGATCAAGAAAAATTTTCTCTTGCATTTATTGTTTAAAAAATACCACATTTCCTATTTGTTTCATTTCATATAATCACGTGATGAAAATTGTATTTTTCTGTTTTATTTGTGGTAGTAATTAACTTTGTTTGAAAATAAGAACTTCTGAAATTTTGATGGCAACATTTTATTAAAGCTGATTTTTTTTTGAGATCCTCGAGAAGATAAAATTTTATTTTTATTTTATTTTTGCGAAATAATTTGTTGAAAAAAACCGATTAAATTAAATGCTTAAAAATTCATTAAAAATAGAGTTTTAATTTGTAGGTCAAAACAGTAGTAACATTTAAAAGCTAATTTTTTAGGCTTTAACATAATGCAAAATTCAATTTTGTGCTGTAATATTTTCAGAAGTTATAGTGAAAAAACGTTAAAATTTGGTTTATATTTTAATTAATTAAAATTTTAATTAAAAATTCAAAAAAAGGGCTCCGAGGTGCATATTCCCGGCACCCAAGGTATAGATATACCAAATTTGGTAGCTGTAGGTCGAACGGTCTGGCCTGTACAGCGCCAACACACACACACACACACATCTTGCTTTATTATAAGTAAAGATAAAGAAGAAGAATAAGTGTTAAAAAAAATTAAGGAAATTTGTTTGTTTAAAACAACTTCTTCAGGGTCTCGAAAACGAAAAATAAACACTCCGTAATTAAAATAGTTCCTGTGTCTTTGCATTTAAAAAAAATCGGTTATTAATTATTTCCTTCTGCAAAAGATAGCAATTACTTTTGGGGGGATCCCAAAGTCAAATAACTTTTCTGTCTTTTTTCTTTTTTTCTTCTTCTTTTAAATTAAGTTGAGTATTTTTTTACCCTTTTTTCTTTGCAAAACAAGTATTACAAAAAAATGTTGAAGTCAATTTCTACTTATGCCAGTAAAGAAATTTTTTATTTTAGTTACTTTTTATTAAATAATGACAATTAATATTAATAGTCTATCCAACAATTATTGAATTTCGCAAGAATTGAGCTCCAATCTTCACTTTCACTTGAAAACTACAGAAATCCTCGCATTTTACCGACTGAGGTATTACCTGTTGTTTCCAGTTTTCATTACAAACTGCTAAAACTATATTTAAAGTATTAAAAATGAAATAAATTTAATAAAAGAATTAATATTTGAAAAAAAATATATTAACATTAAGTGTCATCCACTACAAGTTTTAAAATTGTATTTGAACTTGAATGGATGAATCAAAAGTATTCTATTAACGATCAGAAATTTGAACAAGTTATATATAGGGAGGGTTGAACTAACAGTAGGAATTGAAAAAGATTTTTTTTTGTATAAATTCTGAGAAGCTTTTGTCATAAATGCTTGCTTTAAAATATTTTCAGATAGATCAATGCCATTTATATATATATATATATATATATATATATATATATATATATATATATAATTCGATTATTTATATAAAAATTAAATTCGATTATTGAATTCTATTAACAGAATGCCAAGGATTAATTTCCAAAAGGAAAGAAAACTCGCCAAGGAAGACATGATACATTGAGTAAAAACATTGAATTCTGGCCAAAAGTTAATATTTCGTAACTATTGTAGTATTATTCTAAGCAAGGCGTTCTCTGGCTTGCTATGCGAGAAAGTTTTGGAGAGTATATAATATATTGCAGCGTATGTTTAAATAATACTGTGTTATCATCAGCCAGAATTTTTAAAAAAAGCGAGAAGGGAATCCTTAATACTTTCTGACTTATTCTCTAACTAAGGAATTATCTCAAAAAACTCCTGTCTGACGAAATATCAACCTTTGAGTGAATGTAGCATTTTAACTGAATCCATCGTATTGTCCTTGGCGAGTTATTTGGCGATTAATTTCCTGTATGAGTTTAATAAGACCAAAAAATTCGATTTGTGTTTTGGACACGTTTTTCCCGACCAACTGCAACCAAGATTTGGCACAGAACTGTTCTTGTAGTCACAAAATCCAATACCAAATTGAGGTACTTCTCCGTTAGCTGAGCGTAAGCGAACAATCAGCAAAAAAATTTGGCTGAGTTCCACATTATTTGGCGATTTTTGCTTTAAAACCTCTGTAAGAAATTTGGCGAAATTATACATTATTTGGCGGTTTTTCGATTGCCCTCGGCTAACGGAAAATTATCAGATACCTTCACAGATATCAAGTCATTGGGGCTTTGAATTACCGGATTTCCATGTTTCTGATATTACAGACCGATGGATGTTGGATTCGCTCAAAATTTAAAGATTTCTGAATTATAAATATTAACCCTACATCAAAATGTATCAATCTAGTTTTCTTCCTTTTGTAGCTATCATGTTAAATTTATATTCGAAGTGCTGGACAGACGGACTTTCATGTCGGATATTTTACTCAATATTTGATAGAAATTTTATTTATTTATTTATTTATTTATTTGTAAAAACCATACTCCAAATTTCAGTTGTCTTGTTCAAAGCGTTTCTGAGTTAACTTTGTCACAGACAGACAGAGAAACAGACGGATATTACCCTAAAATGTTGTTTTCGAATTCAAGGTAGTCTAGAATGTGCAGAGTTATGAGAATCTCATATGTTAAATTTCTTTAAGAGTATTATACTTTTGTACCGTTTGGAGGTCGCTATACGAACCTGCGACGCTAGGTCCAGTAGCCGAGTAACATGACCACTACAACAAAAGTCGACTTCGGTATCGTAGATGTTATCTGGTTTATGAAGCTAGCGGCACAGTATTCCCCCACCAGAGATTCGGCTGAGGGACGAACGATTTTTAAGCGCCAAGCGTTATGGCGTGTTGCTTCTTGCTTGCGTCAAGTGAGTGACGACTTTGCTTGTTTGCTTGCTTGCGTCAAGTGAATTTGACGACATTACTTGCTTGCGTCAAGTGTTTTTGACGACTTTGCTTTACTTGCATGAAGTGGGGTTGGCGGCTTTGTTTGCTTGCGTCAAGTGAATTTGTTTGTTTTTGCTGCAGGTAGATGGCGCCACGACTGTTGCAGGAGTTTGCGTTGTCAAGGTCGCCAACGTACCGATTGGAGGTCGCGGTACGAACCTGCGACGCTAGGGTCAGTAGCCGGTAACATAACTACTACACCAAAAGTCGACTTCGGTATCGTAGATGTTATCTGGCTTATGAAGCTAGCGCCACACTTTCTTCATACATCATGTCTAAGAAAGTAATAAAGATACATATTTTTACAAAATTAAGGAAATAAAATTTAACCTAACACAAATAATAACAATGTTAAGGTGGGACTGTTGGGAAAACCAACTGCTGGCATTTATATGTAAAATATATTTATTAGATTTAGAAGGACAAAACATTACTAAACTGACATAAAACACATAAAAAAATTACATGAACGTGAGCGGTACGTCTGACCGTCTAACTGCCAAGCTCTGGTCTGCCACTTATGGTGGGAAAGCATCTGGTGATCAATGACGCAATATGGCTAACAGGGCGCCATACAGGATATGAGACCTGTTTGCAGTTCCCACTTTAGTTAAGTTAAAAAATGTGTTAAACTGTGAATCGAAATTAATCAAAACGGGATCCTAAAGCACTAAAATTTCTAAATCCACCTGCTATATACTCTGGTAACGAAAGCTTCATAAGGCAGATAGCACTTACGACATAGAAGTGATTGCTTTTGTATTGTGGTTGTGTTGCTCTGCTACAAACCCAAACGTTAGGAGGTCTGGCCTAGAGCAAACCGCATCTCTCATATTGGTGTCTTTAACCTTGAATCTGAAACATTCGTGCGCATCTTCGTACATAATTGTGGTGCCCTCTATAGGCAGAAAAAGTCGTGTGACGCCTTAAATACAGCAGCCAACATCACCAAAAACTCTGTCATAAACTTGAAAACTTAACATAAACTTGGCGCAAATGTATATCGTTCATCCCCACACTGACTCGCTGGTCAGAGAGTATATGGTAAAAGCTTCATAAACCAGATAACATCTACGATTCACAAGTAATTACTTTTGTATTGTGGTCATGTCGCTCGGCTACAAACCAGAACGTTGCGAGTCCAGGTCTACGCAATCTGCTTCTGCCATACTGTTATTACAAAAGATTATCGAATTAAAAAAGTATATTACACAATATTTTAAATATATTCCTCCTAGCAACAAAAGCAAGACAACAAAAGTAAAGTAATATCAGTTATTCAGCTGTAACGAAATATTTCAATTAATAAATCAATTTTAAGGAAATGTATTTGTGATAAGCCCAAAGAATATGAAGCAAAATCTTAAAATTAATAAGCCACCATTGACGACCAACTAGTTCGTTGAAAAAATTTGCCGTATTTCATTTTATATGCATCCTGTATGAATAGCTTTATATTCATAATTTCACTAACAAATTATATTTCAGCATTAAACTATCATTGATCTAAATTTTTGACTAGAATTTAATAGCCTTAGACAATAATTTAATAGCAATAGCCAAGAATCTCTTAGCCTTAGACAATAATTTAATAGCAATGGTCAAGAATCTAACAGCCTTAGACAATAGCTTTAAAATTTAATGGCAACAGTCAAGAATCTAATAGATATATACTATCTTTGAATAGCTTTGAAATTTAGCATCAGTAGACGAAAATATAATAGACAATAGCTTTAAAATTTAACATCAATAGACGAAAATATAATAGACAATACCTTTAAAATTTAACAGCAATAGTCAAGTATCTAATAGATTTAGACAAGAGCTTTCAATAGATTTAAAATGTAATAGTAATAGTCAAGAAACTCTTAGCCTTAGACAATAATTTAATAGAAATGGTCAAGAATCTAACAGCCTTAGACAATAGCTTTAAAATTTAATAGCAACAGTCAAGAATCTAATAGATAGATAATATCTTTGAATATCTTTGAAATTTAACATCAGTAGACGAAAATATAATAGACAATAGCTTTAAAATTTAACAGCAATAGTCAAGTATCTAATAGCTTTAGAAAAGAACTTTCAATAGATTTAAAATTTAATAGTAATAGTCAAGAATCTCTTAGCCTTAGACAATAACTTTGAATAATTTAAAAATTTAATAGCAATAGTCAAGAATCTAATGGCCTTAGACATTTGTTTTTAATAGTTTTAAATTCAATATCAATAGACAAGAATCTTACAGCCTTACATAATAGCTTTGAATAGCTTTAAAATTTAATATCAATAGACGAGAATCTAACAGACAATAGCTTTAAAATTTAACAGCAATAGTCATCTAATAGCTTTAGACAAGAACTTTCAATAGATTTAAAATGTAATAGTAATATTCAAGAATCTAATATCCTTAGGTATTGGTTCTTTGTAGCTTTAAATTTAATGTCAATAAACAATAATCTAAATGAGCTTTCAATAGCTTTAAAATTTAACAGCAATAGACAAGAATCTAACAGCCTTAGACAATAGATTTGAATACCTTTAAAATTTAATAGCAACAGCCAAGAATCTAATAGATAGATAATATCTTTGAATGGTTTTAAAATTTCACATCAAAAGACGAGAATTTAACGATAGTCTTATATATAGCTTTAAAATTTAACAGCAATAGTCAAGAATCTTATAGCTTTAGACAATGGTTTCGAATAGCTTTAAAATTTGACAGCAATAGTCAAGAATCTTATAGATTTAGACAATGGTTTCGAATAGCTTTAAAATTTGACAGCAATAGACAAGAATCTAAGAGCCTTAGATTCTTGTCTATTGTCTTCGAATAGCTTTAAAATTTATAGCGATAGACATAATTTAATAGCCTTACACCTGTTCTTTTATCATATGCATTAGTTTTTTAAGCTATTTTTAAGGGATTGCTCTCCGTAAATCTCCAAATCCTTGCTAGCCTAAGCGGTTTATATCAAACTAAAAGATTCTGAAAACCCGTTAAGAAAACAAACTTTAAGTACAGGTATTATTTTTCATTCCGTTGAGTAACCCCGTTTTGTTGTGGCTCTCGGCCCACATTTCCTCTCGACGCCGATCTTTTTTTATTATCCTCTCGCCCGCCCCGTTGCTGGAAAATGAAAATAAATAAAACGACCTTTGAATGATAATAAAACTAGCATCCTTTGTGAGGATCTT
>JAOUZG010022412.1:654726-669695 GCA_026289955.1 Argiope argentata
ATATATATATATATATATAGATATAGATATAGATATAGATATATATACCGGGTGGCCAGAAATAAAACACCCCTACTCTGACCTCCCTGGATATCGAACTACTCAGTGTAAAGGCTTGAAAATTTGTGGACATACTATTCAAAAAATGGGGAAACGGATTTCACGAAAAAAAAATTTAGTTCCAGAAATCACCGATAGGTGGCGCTGTACCACTGGACGTATGCTGAAAAGACACAAAAACACGTTTTAAACACATTTTATTTGAAAGTACCAAGCATACATGAAACAAGGACGTTATCGATGCAGGGGATGCTGCTCAATATGGTTCCCTTCCTGAAGATGTAAAATGTGAAGTCTGTGGACAGCTTGTTCAACTGCGGATCGTAACTGGTCATCTGAGATGCTTCTCACATGCAGACTGATACTCTCTTTCAAATCTGCCAAGGTTATCAGACGTTCTCGATAAACAAGGTTTTTTAAGTGTCCCCAAAGCCAAAAATCACACGGATTAAGATCCGGTGAACGAGATGGCCAAGTTGTCGGAAACGCGCGACTGATTATTCTGTCAGTGGTGAAATGTTGGCGAAGAAACTGTTGCACAGGGAGTCCAATGTGTGGAGGTGCTCCATCTTGCATAAAAGTAATGGTGTCAAGGCATTGGCGCTGCTGCAAATGGGGTACAACAAATGTTTCGAGCATCCTTTTGTACCTGTTGGCCGTCACGGTACATGTCTCAAGGCCATTGGAAGTAACCTCTTCGAAAAAGAACGGTCCAAGGATGAATGTGGCTGTGAATCCACACCAGACTGTAACTTTCGGTGAGTGGAGTGGAATCTCTTGGAAGGTACGGGGGTTTGTCGTGTCCCATATGCGACAGTTATGGGTGTTCACTGTTCCACTGAGGTGGAAATGGGCCTCATCGCTCCACAGAATCTGCCACGGCCACGATGCATCCACTTCAACTCTAGCAAGAAATGTCAATGCAAAGGTCAGTCGCATCTCCCTGTCTGTGGCCAGCAATTGTTGATTAGGGCGGATTTTGTACGGGAAACAATGCACCATTTTTCTGAGTACGTTCCACACTGTGCTATAGGGAACACCCAAGTGTCGTGACACTGCACGTGCACTACTGCAGCCTAAAACATTATCCATTGACTGTTCAACAATACCGGTGGCAACATCTTCAACGACATCTGAACGAACCGGTTTGCGTCCTCGACCAGGCTGAACTCCAAGATGTCCAGTTTCCTCGAATCGAGCGATCATTCTCCTGAGAGCTTGTGGAAGCAATGGTCCCTTACGCAAATCCTTAAGTCGGCGAAACTCTCGAAGTGCTGCTGGAGCATTTCCTTTATTCTCGTTAAACAACTTCACAAGCAAAGCGCGTTCTGGCAGCGTGACAGCCATCACTAATAAGAATGACATTCCCCACCTTTTAACATGGCTTCTAACTATGCTTTATGCAAATTTTTCTGGTTACAGTATGAAATTGCAGTTACAACGGGAGTTCTAGCTTCTTTACTATTTTTATTTTCCATAAGGGGCAGAAAAATTAAAAAGGAAGCATGGAAGCATTCCATTCCGCATAAACATTTTAATTTTTATTATTATTTGTGTCTTTTGATCATAGTTCCAGTTGTGCAGCGCCACCTATCGGTGATTTCAGGAACTAATTTTTTTTTCGTGAAATCCGTTTCCCCATATTTTGAATAGTATGTGTACAAAATTTTGCGCCTTTACACTGAGTAGTTCGATATCCATGGAGGTCAGAGTAGGGGTGTTTTATTTCTGGCCACCTTGTATATATATAATGGTTTTGATGCAATTCTAAATAATTTCACTGTCCAGTGGAAATATCACATACTTTTGCTAATCTTACTATTAAAATCTAAGTAGCTTTCTCCTTTAACTAGTTAGAGTAGACCCCCCAAAAAACTTTCTCGCATAATTCCTAATAAAAATGTGACACCAGAGAATACCTTGCATGCCATTGAAGTATAATAGTTACAAAATACTAACTTTTGGCGGGAATTAAGCACTTTTACCGAACCTAGCGTGCCAACCTTGGCGAGTTCTTTGGTCCAGCTATGTCGTTAACAGCATCCAAAAATTTGATTTACATTTTAGATGCGTTTACCCGAATAAATTAAAACAAAAATTTGTAAAAAGCCTATATTAGTTGTCACAAAATCCCTAACAAAATTTAATGCAATTAACTCATTGAGGTTTTGACTTATCACGTTTATAGGTTTCTGAAAGAACAGACCGACAGATAAACAATCCCTTATTGAATTTGGTTGAAAATTTGATAGGTAGCTGCATTACAGATATTAAATGTGTGTATTAAATTGTATCGATCTAGCTGTAATTTTGTAGTTTTTGTGTTAGCATATGAGTGGAAAACTGGACAGCCAGACTTCTTCCATTCGAATTTTGCCCAAAATGTGATAGAAATCTATAAATTCGATGTGAAATCCGTATGCAAAATTTCATCTGTCCAGCTGAAAGCGGTTTTGAGTTATTTTAGTCAAAGGTAGACAGACATTTTTAAATTATGAGTTTCTCGAACTTGGAGAATTTCAAAAGTAAGGATTCAGAAAAACGTCGAACTTCAATTTTTTGACAATTAGAATAGTTTGCTCTATACTTCGCATACCATGAAGTAAAACTAGCTTCAAATGCCTTCATTATCCATCGTAGACATTCATTTGAAGTAAGGGGTTCTGTCACAGAGGTAGCGCGTCTTCCCCATGATCTGGTTGTCATGGGTTCGAGTCCCGGTTTAGGCATGGTTGTTCGTCTGAGTGCTATCTGTAGGATATGTGAATATGTCCCCCTGTAAAAAGGGGCAGTGCAAGTGAATGTGGTGAGTGAGTAGCCAAAGTCGTACTCTTGGCCACAGTTGGCGCTACTACAAAACAATAGACGCTGATCAGGCTTAAATGACTGACTACCTCAGCGAGCTTGCTCATGGCAAGTGCCATAAGAAACAACAACAACATTCATTATAGATATTTTTTAGCATATGTTGTGAATCAAACTGTCATTTTCTTGTTTATTTCCCCTTACGAAATTTCCTTGAAACTTACGATGGGTTGCTGTTTTATTCAAAATCAATTAGGCATTAGAACATATATGGTGTTTAATATTCTTTTTACCAGGTCAGAACATGATATTATTTTGTGGGTGAGGGTTTTGGCGTTAACAAAAATTCACAATCGGAATTTTTTTTTATTATTATTATCTGCACGAGCATCTCAAAAAATCAGCTTTTAATAACGCGTTTGCCATCGCATTTACAAAAGCTCTGATTTTTAAAAAAATAAGTTAAAGACTACATCAAATAAAACCAAGAAAATTTTTATTTTGAACTTATGATCACATGAAATGAAATAAACAGGAAATGCGATATTTTTTTAAACAATGAATGCGAGACAAAGTGTTTTTCGATCGTTTGCAGTACTAAAGTGACTCATTCTCTAAAACCATTAAAGTGAATAAAAATATAATTTAACTTGCTCGAGCACGTGGTGCTTGTCCGTTCAAGATATGATGTCCTGACATGATACATTGAAATATGCATAGCGGATTTCATTTTGATCTTTATTTTATCTTTTTGTGTAGATGCGTTCAGGTATTTTTTTTAATTATTTAGATCTGTTGTGTGATAGCATATCAATTGATTCGAACTGAATCAGTATCAATTTTAATTGTTTTACAGTTGGTAACATTAAAATATAAATATGTAAAACCCAAATGCAGCGATATATTTTATCCTTTCCTTTATATAATTCTAGTTCTGGATAAGAAATGTATATGTTAAAAAAAATTATTGTTGTTTTCCTTTATTACACAATAATTTATCTAATAGTGAAGATTGTGAAAAGACTTGAAGACACAGGTTGTCTTTTAAGAGGTTTATAGCTTAAAATAAACAAGAAAGGGCACATAAATACGCCTAAATTAGTGTAGTAGGCCTAGATATTTTCACATAAAATTTGCAGGAGAAAACCGATATCACGCTCTCACTAGTACGCGAGTCAACTTCGCTTCTACTGGTAAAAAATATACTGAGATCACGTGGTGTTTACATGATTGGCAGTTGGCTCCGCCCAAGAGACCACGTGGTTAACTGAGAATCTTAACATCTGTAGCCATTTTTATTCGGTTCTTTTAATTTTTAATTTGTTATTAAAACATTATTTCCATAGCAGTCGTTACCATTCCGACGGATTGATAATGATATTAATAAGCAAAACAAAGCACAGACATTTTTTTCCTATCTTATGATAAGCTATTAATCATAGAAATTGTTCTAAATATAAACTAAAGCTCATTCTAAACATTCGCGAATAATCATGTAAGAATTAGAAAATAAAAACATTCTGAAGATGAATAAATTATTTGGAAAAATAATATTTCGATAAAACACAAAACTGGAAGAACAGAAAGTAATTTAAAATTGTATTTCCGATCTTGAATCTGTCTTGATCAGAACGGTCTACTACAAAACAAAATCTGCTTTATAAGAATTTATAATTCTTTGCTTAAACATAATAACAAATTTGTTCCTTTTGAGAAATCAATTATCTCTCATCATTTTTCATCGGTTTTAAAAGTTTGTAGCTTAAAACCAAAATTTTCTGTTAAAGCATAGCAAGTTGTATCCTAGAAAATATTTGTTTTAAGTACTATTTTTGGTCCCGTTTGATTTTGAAATAATATTTTACGATTTTTATTTATATTTCCTTTTTCTGTGAGAACAAATACAATTTAAAAATTTGTTATCATTTTCAATCAATGTGATACTCTAAAACTATCATAAAAAAGGATAAAACAATTTTATTTACCGAAGAACATTCTTGAATTTCGATATTACATTATCCAATGTATCGGAAAATATGAGAATTCTTCTGAGATATTTGAAGATGAAGAATTTTCCAGTAATTCAGCTTACAATAGAATAATTATATAAAATTTTTCATGTCATTATTTCATAATAAATCTTTTGCAATTATTCTATGAATATCGTTTGCAAAAAAAATCTTTAAATTTTTAAACAATTTCGAGTTTTGAAATCTTTTGATTTTGAACAATTAAGATTTTAAAATTGGTCTTTAGAAAAGCAAAATTTGTGAAACAAAATCTGGCAAATGAAAACTTAACATTGTGAATTGAGAGCGTTTACTTATAGAAAAAAAGTTTCCTAATTTCCAACTCTTCAAAAAGAATTTTTCGGATTCTCAGCTTTGAAAGAAATTCTTTGATATAAATTATATTCAATAAAAATTGGGAATTCTGGAAAAATTCCATTCAAATTCAGGACAAGAAATCTAAAAACGTTTTTTTCCCCTATTATTCTGGAATATCTGTTACCAATATGGCAACGGTATTGGCTCATATTGATGCATTTCCATTGGCTTTGAAATGTATTTTCATAGTGACGAATGAAATTTTTTTCATGATATTCAATAAAATCTGTATTTATATGGAGAAAAGTAATTCCTAAAACAAAGAATGCAAAAACTTTTAACGGAAATTTCTGACTTACTTATTCCCTTTTTTAGATATATACTTGTTCTTCAATGATTTATGATAACTCAAAAAACTGGTGTTCAGAAAAACAGCATATATTGCTTTTTCCTACTTAATTCTGTGAAGAATCACCTAAGCGACATGAACATCAACATGTAGAACTAGTGAATTCGACTTAAAAGATAAAGGGGATTAAATAGAATCAACATAAATAGTCTTCCGAAACCTATCTCAAATACATTTTAAATAAAGGTGATACTATGTTTTAGATACATTTTTTCTTTTTCTATTACATATTATGGAAAAAGTATAGTAATTATCAAAAATTTGTAATCGAGATTTTGACGATGTACATTTTTTCGAAGAACAAATTTTTGGAAGAAAATATTCGTCTGTTTGTCTGTCTATAACAAAGGTAACTGAGAAAAAATTTGAGCTAGAACTATTCAAATTTGATGTTAGGTTTTTACATCAATTTTGCAGATATCGATCAAATTTTAAGTAAAACGAGTTAAAAAGAAATCCGTCTGTTCGAAAACAAGATAGCATGATAATTGCATGACTAAGAGAGATAAATAGATGAAATTCGGTATACGTAGATTTAACATCTACAGTGTAGACAGCTATCAAAATTTTAGCCAAATCCAATCATGGATTGCCTGTCTGTAGATCGGTACATTCAGAAACACGCAAAGGCGGTGATTCAAAAACACGATGCCTTAAATTTGTTAATTCTGATATATTTTATGACTGCAAATGCACTTATGTGTATATATTTTTAAATAGATTAAGAAAAACATGTCTAAAAAGCAAATTTGGATTTTGAATACTATTAACAGTGTGTCATAGATCAATTGCCAAAAAATGATTCGCCAAGGATGACATGTAGATTCAGTAAAAATGGTAAATTCACGCCAAGCGTTAATATTTCTTAACTATTGTACGCCAATATCATGTAAGACGTTATTCGGCATGACAAGTTTATTACAGATTGTGCTATAAAGTTTTGTAGGAACCATTCCCATTGGTTTACTTAACTGATTGAAAACAAGATTTGACATTAGGACCGAAAAAAGGACGCTCTGAATTTGATAATTAAAATGATTGAATTTTTGATTTATTACGTTTACATCTTTTTGAAAACACCAACCAAATTATTATCGAATATGACTCAAATTTTGATACATATTTTCTCAATACGTTAAATCTGCCCATTAAATTTTATTATCATGTATGACGTATAAGATAAATCAGGGGACAAAAAATTGAAATTTTATTACCTGCACGAGCATCTCAAAAAAATCAGCTTTTAATAACGCGTTGCCATCGCATTTACAAAAGCTCCGATTTTTAAAAAATAAGTTAATGACTACATCAAATAAAACCTGGAAAAATGTCATTTTGATCACACGATTATATGAAGGGAAATAAATAGGAAACGTGATATTTTTTAACAGTCAATGCAAGACAAAGTCTTTTAGATCGTTTGCAATACTAAAGTGACTCATTCAATGAAACCATTAAAATAAATAATAATAATAATTCAACTTGCACGAGCACATGGTGCTTGGCCGTTCGTGAAATGATGTTCTGACATGATACATTGAAATGTGCATAGCATATTTCATTTTAATCTTTTTTATCAAGATCTCTTCGTTTTGTAGTTATCGTGTTAACTTATATTCGAACAACCGGACTGACAGACTTCTTCTGAATAGATATCTCTCAAAACCAGACAGAAAATTTTAAAAGTTATTGTATCCTATACTGAATTTCATCCTTCCAGCTCGAAGCCTTTTTGAATTATTTTTGTTATAAACTGACATTTTAATCAAGAAAACAATTTAAAACATTCGCCAAAATTGGCGCCAAGAGTGCATAAATATCTATAGAAGAATAGAAAGAAAATAAAATCCTATGTTAAGATGTTCAAATTACAGCCAATTTTTGGTGTTCCTTCAAAAATTAAACATGAAAGAACATGTAAATAGTGATTTAGAGTTCTATTTCCAATTTATGAATCCCTAAAAGATCAAAAACTCGGATGTTCTTCTCCCATTTTAAAGTGAAATGCCACAAAACATATCCTTGAATAAATAGAACATAAATGTTCCATCTTTTGGGGAGTCTGTAATATAATATAACTTTGTTTTTCATCCTTTTTCCTCAGCATTAACTAACAAATTCTATCAAAGCTGAGCAAGTTTTACACCTGAAAAAGTAGGTTGAATAAAATGTATTTGATCCTGCTCAATTTTCCGATAACATATTACTTTAGATGTTTATTTTTTTCCTTTTTCTGTTGGAACGAAAGCGTTTTGATAAATAGTTTGTTCATTTTCAGCCGATGTGATTCTAAAAAACTATTACTGAAATACTTATTTTATGTTTCTCAGACGATGCACTTTTGAAGTTAGTCATTAAATATGCGATTTATGGAGGAATCATCTAAAAATTGAAAAGTAAAAATGAGAAACACGGGGAAATTTGCATTGATTTTTTATAGAACATTATACGTTAATTTAACTACAAGGCTTTCAATAAAATGCTACTTTTTATTATTCATATCAAAATTAATTTCTGAAATTTAACTTTTTGATCATTAAGTGTTTTAATTATAAAGTTTAACTCTAGAATTAATTATTAATAATATTCTTTACAAATACAAGTTTAGTCATGAGCCAAATAAAATTCTTAAATTTAAATAATTTGATTTTTTATTTTCAATCCGAATTACTTGTTCGATGAATGGAGTTAAAATTGAACATAAAAATAATTAACTATAATCAAACTTTTACATGTTAAGCTAAAATAAAACAAAACGATCTTATTTATATCATTTTAGCTGATTAATCTGATTTTTGTCGAAAGTATCATAATTGCAGACTAATATTTAAATGATATCTGTATAAAATATATCAATACGCAAAATCGTTTAGTCGTTTTTTATTGTCTGTTTTTCGAAATGTTTCTAATTAAAATGAGAAGCTCAATTGAACCAAAAGATTTTTAAAAACCATCTGCTAATTTTCTCCATATATTGTTAGTATTTATTTGAGTACTTCAAATCTTAATCGTAAATTTTGAAGAATGTTTTGAGACAATTAAATAAATCATAAATTTTTCATTAATAAAAAACATTAAAAAAATAAACCCAATAAAAAATCGCTATTAATATAAATTATTTTCGCTTTCTCTGTGTCTTTCTTTTAGTGTTCTTGCAGAATTTTGCAAATGAATTTTAATAACAGTTTTTTATGCCAATTCTTATTTTTAAACAATAAAAAATATTGTTAAACATTTTGCAGAAAATAAATTTGAAATTTTCTTAAAATGAGAGAAATAAATGATAGTTCTGAAATCGTAATTGTACTATTATTGGAAGACTAATTTCATAAATTAAATTTGGCATAAATATTTTAGTTGTTATGTAATAATTTCAGAAAATATAGCAAAAAAAACCGTCCAAAAATTTTTCTAGTTTTTAATTAAATGTAAATTAAAAAATGTAAAATTTTAATAAATGTAATGTCTTAATTAATTTTTTATGAGACAAAAGAATTTATTTGAAATAACTCTTACATATATTTATATAAACTTTAGAATTCATTTAAAACGAATAAAAATATTTCCAATATTATTTATGAATAAACTAGAAATATGAAATAGTACAAGTATAACAGTTTCTCTGTTGCCTAGCAACGGAAATTCATACACATAAAAAAATACTTTGAATTAATTTGTTTGAAGTTGAACTTATGATGAATTTTGAAGGAACTGTGGATATTAAATAATTAAGAAATGTTTAGAATAATAAACAATTAAAAAATAATAAAAAATATTAAAAAATTAAGAAATATTAAAAATAAAAATATAAAACTCCAATGATAAAATTGTTTAAAATTCTATTACTTATAAATGGAGAATATTTAATTTCTTTTTTTATTAAACAATGAATTGTTTTGAATTTAATTGTTAGAAATAGTATTTAAAATGAATTTTGAAGGATATGTTCAATTCAAAGAAAACATTTTCTTTAAAAAATTAGTATCACTAAAAAGAATTTACCGCAGTTTAAGATGGTGTAAAAATAATTTTTGTTTGATAAATATTTTTCAAGTTATTGGCGATTAAAAGAAAAAAAATATCGTTTGCTTTTTAATTTATTATCTTAAGAATCAATTTATTTTGAGAGTTAAAAAAACAGCACAGTTTACCTACAACTGTACAACAGAATATCAGTTATAAGTTTCATATCGTTACCAATAATCGTGTAAGAAGAGTTCCTTTGACTAATAGACACACACATGTAATTTCTGGTTTATAATATAGACGATGGTGAATACTATTCTGCTTATAATACGAGTAGTAAGAATATTCAGAAGATTCAATTTTTACTTTAAATTTAACCGTATTTGTTGACTAACTGTGCATACTATATTTTAGTTGTAATAATTTAGCAATATGAAACAAGTTTATTGAATTTCATTTACCTTAACATATGAAAAGGCTTTTTTAAATTATAACTGCAAAAAAAATTTAAAAAATATTTGAAAAGAGGCAAGAATATTTGTTGAATAATGTTGTCGAAATCAATTTCGATGTTGAAGTTGGGAGCTATATCAAGATTTATTAAAGACCATGCGCTTTCATATAAACAGGAAGTAATCCAGCCAGTGATGAAAAAATTACATGAAAAGAACAAATTTTGTGAACATTTGTTGTAACCTCTAAAATATCTTACAAAAGTACTGTTTTAAATCAAACTTTTAACTTTTAGAAATTTATGTGCCTAAAGAATTACATCAATTTCCTCAATAATTCTATATAAATATTATACTTACCAATTTTTAATTGGAAAAGTTAAGCATTTAATTTACTGTTATCAAGGTTTACAACTAACCATGAAATGGTTAACGAATCTAGCCGCAAATAAAATTTTGATGAAAAGAACCAGTTTAGTTTTGTTTAGTTTAGCCATATTAACAACCTGTTGTAAAGTAACACTTGTGCTATTTTGGGACGAATCTCGTAATTTTGAACCACAATCAGATGACGAGGCCGACACCTGAGCTAGTACCCTTCTGCCCACACCACATCACATCAGCAGGAGGACATTTGGGCCTAACGGATTTAACGCGCAACAGACCCCCTTACACAACAATTTTTCGGTGGAATCGGTTCTTAAACCTGAAAACCTGTGATGCTCGAGCCTAAAAGAGGCAGAATTTGAGTTTAAGTACTCTTGTTTAGTCATCTAATAAGTTTAAATGGCAGTTTGACTATTTTTTTTGCCTTCATATCCAAAGAACAATAAGCCGTGTTGGTCCAGTGGTACGGTCATGCTCGTCAGCCATAGGGTTTCAAGTTCGAGATCCGATTTTACCGAAGAACCGTCATGTTTTCACGTTAAATACGTCAGGACCAAACGTCTTACCGCTGGTGTGGTATGGACAGAAGGGTACTAGCTCAGGTGTCGTCCTCGTCATCTCATTGAGGTTCAAAATTACGGTTCGTCTCTAATAGCGAACCGTAATTTTCTACGGTTCGTAACTAATCTAACGTTCGAACCGTAATCTAAGGTTCGTCCCAAAATAGCGCTAGTGTTGCTTTACAACGGAACGTTAATATGGCTAAACGAAACGAAACTAAATTAATCTAAGTACAATAAAGCATTTATAATTTGTATGAATCATCTCCCTAATATACATACTACTAGGATCCGAGGCATTAACAACTCCTACATCTACTCTACTTAGACACTACACCACTGTTCAAACTTATTTAGTACTTCGAATTATATTTACTTAAACAGAGACTTGAAAAAAAAAATGCTTCACATTCAGCGGGTGTTATCTCCATAAAATTTTCTTTCGTGTACTCTAATATATCTCTTTAAGAGAATGTCTTGGTTAGCATTATCATACAAAAGTCATAAAATATTAATCTTTGACGGGAATTTAGTATTTTTATTGAATCTGCAGTTGTCATCCATGGCGAAATATTTGATATGTAGTTGATAGTATCCGAAAATTGAATCTGTGTTTTAGACACATTTTTCTCAACCCATTAAACAAAAATTTAACTCAGACCTGCAATTTCGGTCCGAAAATCCCATACCAAATTCGATTTATTAAATTCATCATGTTATTTTAATTATCACTATTACAAGTTTCTGTAAGTACAGAATGACAGAAAATCAAACTTTTTTTTTGGATTTGACTCAAAAATTTGATAGCTTTATGTTAAATATGTGCACTGAATTTTATCTATCTAGTTCTCTTCGTTTTGCATGTATCATATTAAATCATATTCGCATGACCGGACTGACAGACTTAGTCTCAGCGAATTTTGCTCAAACTTTGATTGAAATCTACAACTGATTTGGTATTAAGATTGCATACAATTATCCATCCGTCTAGTTTAAAGTGTGTTTGAGTTATTTTTGTCACAGTCAGATTGACAGGCATTTTCCAAAAATGTGTTTTTCGAACTTAGGTTGGTTTAAAACGTAGAGATTCGCCAAAGTCTCAGGTTTGATTTCTTTAAACGAATACTAAACTTTTTCCATACAAAGCACAGGACAAAAAAAAAAATACTTGCCGTCTTGCTGTTGTTAGTGGTACTTCCCATGGGCAAGCTTAGCCGTGAAATCAGCTAATTTTAAGCCTAAAGGAGCGTCTCTTGTTTTGAAGTAGCGCCAAAGAGGGCCAACGACTTAGCTACACACTCAACTCCTTCGCTTTTACAGACCCTTTTTACAGGGAGGGGGGCACACTCATACACCTTACGGATACAACACTGAAGAACAACCATGCCCGAACTGGAACTCGAACCCGGGACTTCCAGAACACGAGGTAGACACACTACCCCTTTGACCACTGTCTGGTTTATTCGTAATATTTGTTTCCTTGACAGTTAAATAATTATCATCGAATTCATTTACTGGAAATTCCATACTATTATTTCAAAATAAATTTAGTCTACAACACATTTACTATAGCTTTAAATTATAAGATATAAATAAGCTATATTAATAAAAATGGATCTCGAAATGCGTTGCTAAGCGCAAAACTGGAGAACGGCTAGACCAATTCGGCTATTTGTTTTTATATTTTCATTAAGACACGAGGATGGTTCTTATGGAGAGAAAAAATGAAAAAACTGCGAGGGAAATTTTTAAAACGACACTTTTTTTACTTTCCCGCCAAAAATCTTCATTTCCTTCCCCCCACGCCAACTGAGTGAGATAGCAGGAAGTAATAAATTATGATTTGTTTAGAAAGAAATACGCGAAGTTAGTTGGTTTTCATTTATAGATAACGGGATGTTTAAAAAAGAAAGAAAATAGTTGCTTTTATTATTAGTCTGTATGGATATTTAATCTATGCCTGCTAGAAATAAAGTTTGGGCAGGGAAGAAAAAAGATAACAAAGGGAAAAAAAGTTTGTAAAAAGAAAAGTAGTGAAGAAAAAAAGGATAGAAAAAAAAGAAAAGAAAAGAAGGGTGTGTGTGTGTCACCATTATTTCATTTGTGCCCGGCATTTTCCAAGCTGTTTTAAAACTTTCGCATCTCTTGAAAACCGATTGTGTCTTTATTTGTTTAATGTGTTTACCTTTATGAAAATTAGAATCTTCTTATTCTATAAAAACAGAATTTTAGACCTTTCCCGCCACCATTTAAGTAAAATATCAATTCCGGGACAATCATTGCTCGGATAGAAAGAGAAAGATGAGTAATACAATGAACAGAACATCTGAAGAAAATAATATTATAAATGAATTATATGATTATCAAAATTTGTTTGGTTTAAAAATATTTTGGTGAAAAACCTGTTATGAGACACAGCTACATAAGATATTATTTGAAAATTTTAGCGAGCATTAATACTGGCGAACCGACTGGTCGCCAAAGGCGGCTAGTATAAAATAAAAGAACTGAAGATCCTGTTTAGGCAATATCCCCCAAAAGCAGATTTTTATCTTAATTTTAGTGTCGCCAATAGTATGGAATTCAATGATTTGAGAGAGCGAGGAAAATGGTTTATTACAACAAAAAAATAATTGTTCAAGATGGTATATCAGTTAAAAGTTATTAAATATTATTAAATTTAGAGAAATATTCACAGAAATTAAATTGGCATCATTAAAAACGAAATTTATTGAGTTTTAAAGAAGCTTTAAATCATTTTAAATTTTTCATACACAGTAACGGTCTTTATACGAAAGCTTAAGGTTTCTATCAAATTTTGAACGCAATCTGTTTAGAAGTTTGTCTATTTGTTAATATAAGTTAATATGATAACCACAACACGAAGTGAGCTTGTTAACAAAAATTCGGTACACAGATTCAAAATCTATATTTTATTCAAAATCTATCAAATTTTGAATAAAAATAAAAAAAAGTTGATCGTATTTCGATCTGTATTTTCATAAACCTCAAAACGTGAAAAGTCAATAAAGTAGTGATGAAATCTGGTCAAAAAATGTCATTTTGTGAATGAAAGTGAATTTTTTTTTCGTGGGAAATTTTTGTTTTAATCGGAATCTTTTTGTGAAAAAAAATGCCTAAAACACAAATTTGACATTTGAATACTTATTGCCAAATACTTTGCCAAACTTTGCCAAAAATCGTCAAATCGCCAAAAACTTTGCCAAAGCATCCACGATACCTTAAATAAAAATGCTAAATTCAAGTCAAAGGATAATATTTCACAATTTTTAAACGCCAAAACCATGCAAGACATTCTCTAGGATAATATCTTATCTTTATCACGGCACATGTGAGGAACAAACCTATACGATATTGCTGAAATTGACAAAAAAAAAACCTTCTAAATTTTTAACTAACATATTTTAATTTACTTTTGAACATCTAAATATTTATTGACTGTGATCTTTATCTTGTCTTGTGGAAACGTGAACCAGCTTTCATCCGGATCCGATTGAATCTGTAGATATGTGCACAGAATCAAACAAGCTTTGATTTACATATAATATTTGGAAACCGAAATTCACCCGGGAAAGGTTGTTTTTTTCGTAAAATCGTTGTGAGTTTTTTTTAGAAAATATTTCGATGTACATATGAATAATTTTCAATATTACCAGCATAAAAACTGATCATTTAAGTAAAAAAATATTCATGAATGCACTCAGTTAAAAAATGTTATTCAAAACACTCTATTGTATTACAGTATTCATTTTGCCATTTATCTTTCAAAACTAACATCTTTATTTCTGATCTTATACACAGTTTTGCCATGGTCCTAGAGGATGCTATATGGCACTGTCAGCATAGGATAGGATAGGATAGAAAAGTTTGTTTAAAATTGTGTTTTTTCAAGAAAGACATAATATAGATAAACATAAAAAGCAGAAATATTAGATATAAATACATAGATAAAATTGACCAAGCACCCGGAACACATGAATTA
>JAOUZG010022412.1:694695-719219 GCA_026289955.1 Argiope argentata
TATTTGTTTTATTAATTTTTGATTTTAATATGATGATGAATAGGTGCAGACGATTTTTGAAAAAAAAAATAAGCTATGACGTGATTTAAAAAATTATTTTGTTCAAACGATAATCTCATTTTGGATTTTTAAAAACATGTTTCATGCGATTAAAGAATTTTTGATAAGATAATATTTTACACAAAATTAGACTTAAATTAAAAACATTAATTGTATATTTTTTTATCTTGAGCAACGCAGAATATATTAATTAATTTACTGACCAATAATTAAAAAAAACTATTTGATTAATGTGATAAAAAGTAAAAAAAATGAATTTTTTATTGAATTTTGAAATTTTTAAGAAACAGGTAATACTTTGATACTAAATAAAAATTTAAATTTTTATCTTTTCGATGTATTAAATTCTTTTATGTGCTTTTTTTTTAATATGTATATTTTTCTTTCACTGTTATTAATTCTTGTTAAATTTAAAGCAAGCGAGTTTGAAATACAATAATAATAAATTTTAGATTTTCATACGTTTTGGATTTTTGTTATTGATTTAAAGTAGTTATCCAAGATAAGCCTAAATGAACTGATTGAATGATAGAAGTGACGTATCCTTTATCTTTAATGTATTAAAAGTAATCAAAAACAATCAATCAAATGTTATGACGTGGTGTGCTAAAAAAATTGTGCGTATTCTATTTATTTCTGCAAAATTAATTTTTGTTAGAGATTTTATACATAGAGATATTTTGATTCCAAGCAATCTCGGGTATATCATCTAATTTAAAATAAGATTGACCAAATTATATTTTTATAAAAATTCATATTTAATTGTTTCCTTGATTAACTGAAATGTTTTCTTCGACGAATCATGGGAAATATTTTACTTTTTCTATGATCTGATAACTAGCTAAATTAATTTTATACGAATCATGAATTTTTTTTTAAATCAATAAATCTTTATTCTGGTTATAGGATTCTGTTTACGATATTATTAAAATTTTATGACATGGCAAAACCAAAGACAAAATTTCAAGTGTCTAAGTCATAGCATTTTTGAATTATCGCATTTACACAATTTCAAGTAAAAAAAGAGTAAAAAAAGGTGCAAACTTGAGATTTTGACGAATATCCATATTTTAACCCATATACGAAGGAGTAAGATGTCCGTTTATTTGTTACAAAGAAACTAAAGAACGCTTTGAGATATTCAGATTTCTATGATGTTAAAAGTTAAATTTGTGCTGAGAAAGTCCGTCTGTTCGAATGTAAGTTAATTCGATAACTACAAAATGAAGAGAATAGATTGTTGGGATACAGTACATCGACTTTACATCTTTAGTGTAAACTTTACTCTTTTTTTAAATCTCCTCTGCAGCATTTTGCTATGACACAAAATGTAATTAATAAACTGGAAATGTTTTAATGATTCTGAATTTCATCAATTCTTTGATGTCGTTATTACCCGTCACTAGGACTGTATTCCAGAACAAAGACAAAATATCATCGATTACGGTTCCATAAACCTTACTCAGGTCTTTCGAAGTTGCAATCAACAACGCTATCTGGCCAAATATCCATTTGGATATAAAAATGTCTTCAAACAAGCCCTCAGCTCAAATTTGCAGATCAATTAAGCATGTAACATCACTGTGTTTCCATCACAAGGTCCAAGAACATCGATCAGTAGCGAATGACATTTTTTTTCACATTTTGTTATTGTTATTATTTATGGCATATTTATCTTATGACATTGTTATTTTTATGGCCGGCTTTCTGACAGAGGTAATGCGTCTTCCTCGTGTTCTGGGAGTCCCGGTTCGGACATGGTTGCTCTTCTGTGTGCTGTCCGTGAGATGTGTGACTGTGCCCCCCTGTAAAAAGAGGCTGTGCAAGTGACTGTGTAGCTAAGTCGTACTCTTGGCACTAGATGGCGCTACTTGAAACAAGGAACGCTTCTTTCGGTTAAAAAACTGCCGATATAGTCAGAGGTGGCTTGTCCATGGCGAGTGCCATAAGTAACAACAACAATTTATGGCACATTTGCAAGCCCAGTGACAGGATTGTCAGCGATATAAACTAAGTGAGCCTCTCCCGTTTTTCAGTAGCGCCTTCTAGGGCCAAGAGTACGACTTAGCTATACACATATCACAGCCCTTTTTACGGGGCGAACTTCATTCATGCATTTTCAATCATTCATCCACAGATCGTAATTTAGATCTGGAACAGAGAACGATCGCCTGAGTCCGTAACCCCATTGGTATTATTCTCACATGGAGGACTTTGTGGCCACGACAGGTTTAACGAGCACCAGCCACCAAATACCCGGAGAGTCTTCGAACCAGGTTCGAACTCGCAACCTAAGGAATACGAGTCCAACGATCTGCCAATCAGGCTATCTCGACCCTTTAATATTTTGTTTTGATCTTTATAAGAGGTGCGCGTCCAATAAGGTATCAACGATCAAACTTTTGACACGTTTGGTTAAAGTCTGGATGAGTAATCTAATGATAAATTTATTCGCTTGATTTCGCTTTGTATAAATTCGTGTTTATAAAATACATGAATTTGTGCGGATAAATAATAAGACTTTGATGAATTTAATTCAAAATTTGTCGAAAATCTGGAAATTTCATAAAATGGAGATCTTCAAATGCCGAGTGTTATGCCTTTCGCTCTTTGAATTTTTCAGCTCCTTTTGTTTACAAGCCACAAACAGTCACAAATTATTCTGAAAATACGTTATTCAGAATCAGGGACTCGGAATCGTGCAGATTTATCAAAATTCCAAAGTCAGGTTTCATACTTTGTAAGTAAAAAAAGAAAAAAAAATGTATAAAATGTAAACATATATTTTGGAAGTCCAATCCAGAAAGTAAATAACGAAATTACTCGACTTTTTTTTCACAATTCTTTTATGAACCTGAGATAAAAGTGAAGAAAGGCATCTTTTACAGCGCCCCGGATTTGAAGTGAAGTGCAAATCTCCGAAACTCTCATTTCCCTCTCGTATCTGGATGGAAATCTCGTTTGATTCGAACATCTTTTACGACTTCTTCCTCGACTCCCCTGCTCTGCGCATGCGTTCTGCTCATCGAAGCGGCACTTTTGGATGCGGAATTTAACCGAAAGAAATCTACAAAAAAAATCGAATGTAATTTCGAATTCTTTTTACACTACTTTCGGAAAGTTCTTACCTTGAATTTAACATCTCTGAAATATTGCTTTGATTTCGTTTTCTTTTGCATATAAATGAATAATGAGAGTTTACTTTGGGTCTTTTTTCAAGGTTTTTCTTTTTTTAAAGTAACTTTCGATTTTTTTAACCGGAAAGAATAAAATATAAAAGATTAAAATGAAATCTGCTATGCATACTTCAATGTATCATGCCAGAACATCATTTCTTGAACGGCCAAGCACCATGTGCTCGTGCGAGTTAAATTATATCTTAATTCATTTTAATTGTTTCATCAAATGAGTCACTTTGATATTGAAAACGATCCAAAAAAAACTTTGTCTCACATTGATTGTTTAAAAAATATATCACATTTCCTATTTATTTCATTTCGTATAATGACTTACTCAAAATTATATTTTTTAATTAACTTATTAATCAGAGCTTTTGTAAATGCAATAGCAACGCGTTATTAAAAGTTGATTTTTTTGAAATGCTCGTGCAGATTATATATATATATATATATATATATATATATATATATATATTCGCCTAAGGATTTTGTTGCCGGCAAAAACCTCATCCCAAAAACAACATCATGTTGTAACATGATAATAAAACCAACTCTTTTTCTCTTTTGAAATATTTTTTATAAAAAAAGAGCATTAAATAAATTTTTTATAAATTTATGCTAACCAAATTACGTGTCATTGCTTTTGAATATTAAACATCACATGTTTCTATCAAAATGTTATCTGCTAATTTATTAAAAATTAGCTTATATATTAATGGGAAATTGGGTTAATTCGTCGTTTTTTATTGCTGAAAATTGATTGCTAAATTGGTTCTTTTCCGTTAGCCGGGCGCAAGTAAAAATTC
This sequence comes from Argiope argentata, assembly GCA_026289955.1. Lineage (NCBI taxonomy): Eukaryota > Metazoa > Arthropoda > Arachnida > Araneae > Araneidae > Argiope > Argiope argentata. Next base: position 698,741 of record JAOUZG010022412.1, read on the forward strand.
TAAGAAATTTGACGAAATTTTACATAATTTGGCGATTTTTTACTAGCGCCCGCCTAACGGAAAAGTATCACTAAATTAACTATCACCAGATTTTCTCTAAAATACTTCTTATTTGTTAGTAAGTTAAGTCTTATTTGTTAGTTGGTTAAATACTTTTGTTAGTACTTCTTATTTATCAGTAAAATTTGAAGTACTTAATAGCCTAACAAAATATTTATTGCAAAAATTTTAATTTTCACATAATAAACCAGCACAATTATGTATAATTTTATAATAAAAGATCTTTTTATATAAACTACAATAAAAATCCAAATCTTTCTATCGTTCTCAATTATATTTTGATTAAAATGAGAACATTTGTTACTCAAAAATTTTTTTAATACTTTTTGTTTCGATAAATCAAAAAGATATGAGCATCAATTTCTTTAAGATTAATTAAGATTCCATCAATATTTTTGACTTGAAGATAAATGTTAAACATTGGATATATAAAATACGTATTCAATCTGTGCTATTCTGAACGTCCGATACGCCGTTTAATGTGCAGTAAAATGTTACACGTATTAAATAAAAATGTTTATTTGTAAATAGTCCTATTTAACTTGATATAAGAACACAAGAATAAAATCAATAAGAATAAGAATGGAAAAAGTTATGTCAAACACTCTGAAATTTCAGAATTAAAAGTCTGTGAAAAACATTCTTTCAAAAACTTCCAAACAAAACAAGTAATATAAAAACTTATTTAAGTCAATACCTACTTAGATCAGCAGAGAAAATTTTTATTTTAGTTACTTTTTATTAAATAATTACAATTAATATAAATAATTTATCAAAAAATTATTGAATTTCGCAAGAATTGAACTCGCCTTCTTCACCTTCACGTGAAAAATAGTGAAATCCTCGCATGTTAACGAGCGAGCTACTACCTGTTGATTTCAGTTTTCATCACAAGCTGCTAAAACACCATTCGAAGAAGTAAAAATGAATTAAATCAAATTAATGAATTAATACTTTTAAAAAACTGTGTTAACATCGAGTACCCTCCACTAAAAGTTTAAAAAAAAGAATTTGAACTTGAGTGATTGAATAAAAAGTATTTTATTAACGATGGAAAAAAATTTATGAATTAATCTTATAATTTAATGGCATAACGGATTCTGATAACAAGATATATATAAGGATGAGTGTAAATTAATGTAGGAATCGAAAAAAGTATGAAACCAAAGGAAGTAATCTTCCTAAAACTTTCTCGCAATAAAAGAATTCACCCGAGAACTCTTTATATAGCACTAACTTACAACAGTTAAGAATTATTAAACTTTGATGTGGATTTAGACTTTTTACTGAATTTATCGTATCATCCTTGGCAAGTTGTTTGGCGATTAATCGCTGACGTGCGTTTAATAGTATCCGAAAATTTAGTTTGGATTTTAGATGCATTTATCTCTTTCAATTAAAACAATACAAAAAAAAATATTTAAAACTACACTTGTAGTGACAAATTTGTTTCCAAATTCGATGTGTTTAAATTATTCCATTTTTTTTAGTTATCATGTTTACATGTTTCTGAAAGTACCGACTGACAGACAATCAGCTCGTTATTCGATTTGGCTTAAAATTTGACAGTTGTATACACTTTAGATGTAAAGTTTCTCTACCCAATCTCATTTATCTAGCTCCTTTTGTTTTGCATTTATCGTGTTAACTTATATCAAAACAGCCGTACAGATGGACTTACTCAGAACAGATTTTACTCAATATTTAATCTAAATCTACAAATTTGGTATGAAGATCGTATACCAACTTTCAACAACCTATCTGAAAGTGTTTTCGAGTTATCTTTGCCATAAACAGACGAACATTGTCCAAAAATATTTTTTTGAAAGGAACAAAGATAAAACAATTTTATATGTCTAAATCAAATTATAAAAAAATACAATAGGAATTGTAATTTGATAATTTTAACAATTTTTTGAAAAAGAGGTATAAAACATTATCAAAACTTATCAAAATTTCGAGTTTTAATTTTTTGACGATTACTTCATATATGCTATATGCTGCGTGCAAGAGAATGTAAAAACAATGAGTTATCAAATATTCAATTTTATAATTATAAATACATTGATTAATGTATTGAAAGGCGGCATCCTGACATAAGGGTAGTGTTTCTTTCCAGTGATATGGCCATCCCGGGTTCGAGTCCCGGTTCAGACGTGGTTTTTCTTCTGTGTTCTACCTGTAAGATGTGTTAATGTGCCCCACACCTGTAGAAAGGGGCTGTGCAAGCGAATGTGATGAGTGAGTAGGAAAAGTCGCTCTCTTGGTCCTAGTTGGCGATATTGCAAAACAAGATTAGCTGATTAGGTTTAAAGCGCTATCTAACTCAGTGAACTAGTCCATGGCAAGTGCCATAAGAAACAACAGCAATTATTTTCTCTTAAACAATGGCGCCATCTGCCGTTGAATCTTAGAAAAAAAAATGATATCAATAATTCATAACATTTCTAACATTAAATATGAAATTAAAAACTATAAGTAGGAAAGAATTAAAATGAAATGTTTCTAGTTTTAATGCATTAAGAAAAAACAGCTTTTATAAAATTTATTATCCTCTTCGAAAAATAAATTCTTATTTTCTTTTTTAGATCGCTGCCTTGGAAGGGTTGTCTTGGGTCCCTACATGTTCTCGAGAGGAAAAGGCCTAGATCACTGGGAAGAGGCCATGGCAGCAGGCCACAAGCAGATTCGATACTGGCACAAGCTCAGCTGAAGGAATGCGTGGGGAAAAAAAGGATGAAGAATTAATACATGCTTTTTACTCTGTTCTTAATACTTGGTAACGGTTTTGATTTGTTTTGAAGATGAACTCTAAAATTAATTTCGAATTTCTTTTAACTAACGAATTTCTTTTAATATTATTGATGAAATTTAATTAAAATCATTTTTAAGATTTAATTAAAACCACTTTATTTTCAAAACAACTTTTCTACATTTATAAATATGTCGGTTGTCTCAAAAACATTGAAACGAGATTTAATTCTTTATCTATTGGAGATAAATGAACAACGTAAATTGAAAAATATTTCAGTATAAAGTGCAAAATAAAACCCTGCTAAAAATGGTCCATTAATTTTCTAAACATTTTTTTAAATTTATATGCAATTCCCCTAGAGAAATTTAGTCAATTAGAAAACTATTGTTTTATGCAACAACACCATTACAAAAGACTGCATTCTCGTATCTTAAAAATTGTATGAGTTATAATTAATTGAAAATGGAACTCGCCGCATAAGGACCATATACCAAAATAGAAATAATTTTTTTATATTAAAAATACGAAATGTTTTATTATATTCACATTCTAACAAATTAATTCATAGACGATTTATTTTCTTTCGTTTAACTGTAATTTATCAGTTTTAAATATTTCTGCTGATATATTTTTTTAACTACGTAGTGAAATGCAGACGATTTTTTATCATCTTTCTAAAATACATTAAATGTAGTTTTAATTAAAACATAAATTTATGCAGGATTTTTTTATTAAATACAATAGCTACGAAACTATATAATATTAAATTGAGAACAACATGCCTGCTTCTGTTCGCATAAGCAGACCACTGTTTATTTCTGTCTCTTAATTTTTTTAGGAAATTTGGACTTGTCATGAATGTAATAGCATAAATGATATTGAACACATAATTCTCTCTTGCAAAAAATATTCATATTATAGAGACAAATTGTGGACATTTCTCCAATTAGAAAAACACGATATCTCCTTCAAAAATGTTCTATGTAAAATAACTGCAAACAAGGCCAATCTTCAAGTTTCTCTTCAAGCGTTGAAGCATTTCAACATCTACTAATTTTTTTTACCACATTAAATTGCTCGGACTCTTTGTACCTCTTCTTTCCATTGGAACTTCTGGAAATGTTCTAAATCTCATCAGCGGACTCACTGCAGCTTCATTCAACTGTTTGAACAGACTTCATTAACTGTTAACCGACTGAAACTTCAATTTGTTTTTGTGCGTGTGCGCTCTCTTGTGTTTAATTTATATTTTGTTCTAAGTATTCTAAGTATTTGAAACAGGGGATAACAGCCACTGTTGCTCTAAATCCCAATACCTTACTTCTTTCAAATTTCAAATTAAGGACATTTGGAATTTTTCCAACACACGTTATCGCAGTTTTGATCTAAAAATTTGCACAATCAATTTGCAAATGATACCTAATTTTACTGAAGAAAAAGCATTTTATTTGATGTTTAAAATAACGTCATCCCCCCTTTTTTGTTTCGTAATTTAATTTATTTTAAAGATACGGTTATACGAGTGTTTTTGGTGGCTTTATTAGATAGAAAATAAAAACTTTCTAATTAGTTAAATTTGTCTACAGAGAATCGCATAAAAATTTCAATTCAAGTTTTTGAAAATTAACATTACAATTTTTTTAACCTTATTTAAAACTACATTGTAATAAATATTGTCATTTATCTCTATTAAGTAAAGAATTAGAACGCATTTCAATCTTTTTGAGACATTTTTTAAGAACTAGAGTAAGTGAAGTTAGGCTCTAAAAAAGAAATTTCTGCTAAATTTTACAAATAAATAATGTTATTATAATCTTAAAAAGCTTTACACCACATAATTTTGAAATAAAAGATGATTTCATATTAATCTGTATATTATCAGAATTAGCAAATTCTCTAATAATTCATTCAATTTTTAGAAAATCAACTCTAATAGTTGCCCAATTGCTAATTTCTAAACCATTTGAGACCGAGATATATTTCCAATTGGAAAAAAAGTTTTGTATGTTTTTGTACATGTATTTGTTTTTGTAAATTTATATTTTCGTACTATCCCTCATTCTATTAATTAAATATAGCGAAATATTCTTGACAGACTAGAATTTCAAATTAAAAATAAAAGTTTCTCGCTTCTACGACTAAAACTGAATTAGTTATAAAGCTTTAAATTTCATTATTTTGAGAATAATTAAAGGCCACTTGTAAGAGCATCGTATATTATTGGCTAATATTGCCCTTCTTGGTCTTTGAAAGGATTTATCGCCGTTTGAAATATATAAAATTTCTTAACTTAATCAATTATAATTTCAAAAAATTATAATTGATTCTTTTTTTGAAATTTTAATGTGACAAAAGTATTCTACAAAATAAGATTATTTAAGTCCAGAAGTACTTTAAAAATTGTTACTTCATAATTTTTTCAACGTCTATTGTCTCAGACAATATAAAATTTCTTTATGTCATTTAGAACAAGAATATACTTGCTTAGTAATTAGCTACTGCACCACATTTAGAGTGATTTTCGTACTACTTTACTTAAAGTAACCTAATCACACACTTAAAAGTAACGCTTTTATTATTAACGTGTGATAAGTTAAAATAAAAATTCTTTTTTTTTTTGCAAAAATTAAAAAGAAAAAAAAAGAAGACGCAAAAAAATTCACTGTTGAATTTTTTAAAGATTTTTTTAGTTAAAAAAATCGGAAAACGTTTTATTGAAAAATAAAAAATGATAATAACATAACATTAAGAAATAAAATAATTATGAAAAAAGAATAAAATTAAAATTAAATTATCGATTGCTTGATTGAAACTAAAAAAGGAGATTAACTTAATATCCATTCAAAAGCCAAATTATTTATAAATTTCAAATGCTTATAATGATAACGCCTAAAAATTTAAGCATGAAAAAGTGTAAAATATGTGTAGCAAATAAGAAAATAATATAATAAATTATCACAAGAAAACTGTAATTAAAATAACAGAATACGGAGAAAATGCCATATCTGATTTAAAAATAAAATTGATTTCCTAAATTCGTTTCTAATTAAATTAAATTAGTCAAATGTTTTTCCCTTACACTCAAACATTTAATCCTCAAAACTTAAAATATCAAAAAATCAAAATTTTCAGCTACTCAGTATTGTTCCTGAATCATGCTTATTTTGCTTGATTTTCAGTTTATTATTAATTTAAAGAATCCTTTGGATGTGCTTTCCCAAATAATCTTCCAACCATGTGAATTCACAGTTGATTAACTTTAATATTAATTTTTGCAGTTCTTATTCTTTAGTTCAGACATCAAAACTAATTTCTAGACTAGACGTCGTGAGAATGCCTTTTTATTGCACTATCTATCAAACTGATTATGACGTCATATGAAATTCTTGGTCAACTATGCTTTTATTTGATAGGCATTTATCACGAACAATTTCCTAAAAAAAGAAAACAAGAAAAAAATTAGAACAATTCCGATTTTCGTAACTAGGAAATTAATTATATTTTATTCAGTAATTTATTTTATCCTTTTTCAAACAAAATCGTAGACGAATTAAAATAGCTCGAATTAAATCCAGTTGAGGTAAAAAATATTTTAAGTCACAAAAAACTATTATTCGTTTAAAAAATAAAAAGACTTCGTAATCATAAAAAAATTGCTCAATTTATATTCCGGTTGAGATATTTTTCGTAAATATACTTTACATTACAATTTAAGCTATCCGCATGCAACTCCATTTCATTAGACAAACACCATTATTGTGATCGAATTCGAATGCGATAATCTACATAATGATTAATAGAACGGAAAATAAATCAAAACAATTCGCTCAGCAAACACGCCAAACGATAAATTCTACGCTAGTTATTGGCCCAGATGATTGATAACATTTCAGTTCTTCTGTATGCATTCAGTAAAATATTTTATCTTCAAATCAAATAATTAAGTTTTACTCTTGATTTATTTTATCTTAATTTATTCTTCCTCACGGAAAGCATAAATATCATTCTCATTATATAAATATAGTTTAAACTTCCAATTGTTCTCCATAAAATATTTCATATTTTCATCAAACAACGTTAGAAATTAAATGGCAGGTGTGAATTCAGGAAATGAATTACAGATTTATGAAAATATCGACTGATTTTTTTCCCATTTCTGTTTTGGATTCTTGAATTTTTCTGATTTTTGTATTACTTTACGAATCATCTGCTAACACTTTTGTTATGCGTGTGTTTTATTTTTTATAGTTTTTTTATTACGAATGGCATCTATTTCGCGTTCTTGCATGATGCCACTTTCCATTTTTTCTAAATGAAATCTTTCAAATCTAATTCTTATCAAAGGTAAAATTGTTTTCAGTACTGTTATTACATTTTTTTTATTCAACTATTTCATAGTTACTTGATGTATAAACAGCGTTTACTCCAAAACAAAAGAATTATAAAAATTCTTAAGTCTCCATTTGAAACAAATCAAAACCGTTGTCTTCAATTAGCAAATTCGATTCTTTTAAATTTGTATATCATTAGTTATTCTTAAAATTCGTGGTGTAGTGTCTTTATAAACTGTATGAAAATATTTAATCAGAAATTATTGAGAAGTATTGAATTAAAATTTCAGAAAATATTTATCAAAAAATGCTTTGAAATATGCATACTTGTGTACTTTTTGGAATTTATAGAGCTTCTTTTAAAATAAACAAGCAGTGCATGCTTTTTTTAAAAATTCGTATAAAAAATTAAATTTTGCAAAGCTTTGGTTTTGAAAAGGGTTTTCATGGGACTGATTTAAAATTTAGTTTTGAAAATTGACAATTTCATTTCTTTGTAATATATGTTAATTCTTAAAATTTATTAAAAGATTTCAGCAAATTTCTTACAATTACATTAGATTTCATAAAGAATTATTTTTACTAACGATTTTTTAGGATGGTTTTTGAATGATTGTGCAATATTTTTTTGTATATTTTTTTTAAATTCCCTAATAAACTTATTGCTGTTTTATTTATTCATAAGAAACAAGTAACATGTACTAAAATCTTATAAATCAGAAAGGATCAGTTTTCTTAAATTCATCTTTTAATTCTCTATCAAATTTTACATTCTTTATTCTTACTATTTGCATTTTTGCATTTTTGCTTCTAGCACAGAATTATAGGCATTTGTTTTTAAAATAAAAGAGAATCCTTTATATTTGATTGTAATTGAACATGTAACCATTAATAAATTATTCATGTTATTATTTTTTCTAATGGCTATGACTTAAGAAAAAAAGTAAATTTATCAAAGTATTATTTATTATTTAGTATTATTTATTACCAAGTATTATTTATTATTTAGTATTATTTATTACCAAGTATTATTTATTACAAAGTGTTATTTATTATTTAGTATTATTTATTATTATTTATGTGCATTAAGTAAATATTTATTGCATTCAGTTATCAATGAATAATGAAAAGCTGTTACGTAATAAATACATACATTAAATGTAGATTTCACTTGTGTAATAAATTGTTGAACTGTACACAATTTAAAAGAGTTGGAGATTGTCTTAGCCCAGAAATCAATTTATTTAAAATCTTAACGTATTGCCTGAAATTAATTAAAAATTCATTTTAAGCTTTCAGATAACAAATTAATTATTTAATCCATAAGCGATTGTTCAGAAATGTGGCATGCAAAGCTGATCGGTGAAATATTTAAAACGTAAAAAACATTAAAATGAAATCTGCTATGCATATTTCAATGTATCATGTAAGAACATTATTTATTGAACGGCCAAGCACCACGTATTCGTGCAAGTTATATTATATTTTTATTCATTTTGATCGTTTCATCGAATGAGTCGCTTTAGTATTGCAAACGATTCAAAACACTTTCTCTCGCATTGATTGTTTTAAAAAAAATATCGCATTTCCTATTTATTTCATCTCACATAATCACGGGATCAAAATGACATTTTTCTAGGTTTTATTTGTTGCAGACCATTCACTTATTTTTTTTAGTCAGAGCTTTTGTAAATGTAACGGCAATACCATATTAAAAGCTGATTTTTTTTAAATGCTCATACAAATAGTAAATTTTTTTATTTTCGCCAACGGATTTTTGTTGAAGCCAAAATACCTCATTTCAAAAACAACATCAGTTTCTGCTGTGATATAAAAATCATTGGAATCATAGCAGATTAAAATTGCTATAATAACAGTTTGAATGAGACTCACATTATTATATGACTAAAACAATAAAAATAAAATAAAATTCTTCCATAATCATTTCATTTCACTTCCAATTCACTAGCAATTAAATCTACGATTGCTTGTTTTATATTCTGTTTTTCGCTTTAATTCTACGCTTACTATTGATTTTATGAATTATATATATTTATATACATGTGTAATACAATTTTTGAATACTTTGTTTGTTTTACGAAGTAAATAAATTGTAATTTCCTTTTCTAAAGAACATCGTTTTACAAAGAATAGTCATAATTATTCTTCAAGCAGTCTTTAAAAATAGACAAGTTGCGCTGTTCGCAATTTTTTTTAAAAAAATCTAGAAATATTTTTATTTTGAACAAGGATTAAAAATCAATCATATTTGCTATATAATTACAGTAAAATTTCAGCTTTCCTAAACTAACGAACTTATTTTTAAAAAATTCAATTTTTTTTCCAAAAATTCGAATTGAAAACATCTAGGTCCGAAAAGACTTCACTTAGACAAAATAATTTTTTTTAGTTAAAGATGGCGTAAAGACTTATTTTTAGTATCTAATACAAATTAAATAAACAGAGAAGAGTTTTAATAACTAAAACAGTAATAGTCTCAATTAAAATAATTTATTAATGATAAAAACGATTCAATGATTAATTATGTTATTTAACAAATATATAGTATTTTTAATACAAAAATAATTTTAAACTATACATTTTATTTGTGATGCATTCAAAAAATGTTTAATTAAATAAAGCATTATTATTTAATACACTTCGCACCACTTAAACCTTCGATTTATTCATTGTCCTAAAAACGATTACGATTGCGATTAAAAATTAAACGAATGAGGAAAATTATTCAGAAACATAAGAAATAAAATTTTAGTTTTGTTGATGAAATAACAAAATAAATATAAATTGCAGACGATATTTAAAAAACATTTCAAGACAGAAGAAAAAAATTGTATGCAGACGATTTTGAATCAGCCGACTTTAATTATATTTAAGTTGTGATTTTGCAAATAATATTACCTGTACCACAAAAACTTGTGAGAAATAAACAAAAAATAAAGTGTTTATCAATGAATTTTGATTCTCATTATTGTATAATATTATTGATGTTTTCATCTTGTAATGCGCATATTTGTTTTTCAATTGGTAAATTGTATTCACAAACTTTGTTCGTAATGATGGTCAACTACATGTTTCAAAACTATAATACCAAAATAGAACTTGTATTTGTAGTGTTATATATTTATGTAAAGAAACTCTACAGTATGCATATGTATAAATGTTTAGAATAAAATATATATTCAGAAATGTGAAAAATACTTGTGCTTTATTTCTTTCCCTTTGATATGTAATATCAGTTTTCTGTGTCCAATCTTACGAATGGAGTTAGCAATGTTACTAATAGTTATTTGACATTTTGAGCGTTTGGTTGGAATTTTAATCAAAAAAAATATTTTAAAATCTAAAAAAAAACGCAAAAAAAGATGTTACAGCAGTCTACAGAGTTAAATCAATCCAATAATCTTCGATACTTTTATCTTATTTATTCATTATTTTATTTGATGTTTTTCAAATAAAACCAAGATTTATTATATACTAGCCGCCTTTGGCGACCAGTCGGTTCGCCAATATTAATGCCAACTAAAGGGTTAAATCATTTTTTATATAACTTGGGCTCATAATAAATTTTTCAGCAAAATATTTTTAAGCTTCAAATTTCTATTGTCATATAATTCACTCATACTATTATGTAGGCCTTAAGCAGTCCTATCTTTGAACTCCGCATCTCCCTCTGATTTTCTATCAGTGCACGTAAAATTCAGTTTTAAATTAAAGTGGAAATGATGAAACTTCAATTAATATAGAGACCTCTTTACTCAATCCAAACATGTCTTTAAATAAAACTGAGAACTGAAAGCAGAGTAGTCCGACATTGAAGTTTATGTTCCATACAGAAATTGAAACATTATAATTTTTTTTTATAATTTATAAGATCTCAAGGAATTATTCAGCAAACATTTCACAGATTAAATGAAACATTGAGTTTTTAATTTTATTTTTGGATGTATATAAATGCTCTCAATGATAACATTTTTTTGGTTTATAAATCTATTTCAAAAAATTATGGTTTAAATTCCTTTGGTCTTATAGATTCATATTTGTAAAATATTCTTAAAATTTCAACTTCTAAATAAATAAATAAGCATTTCTATCTTCTTCAAATCTGGCTGATTTACTCAGTTCTGAATATTGCAAGTTTAGAACAATCATCATTTTCATAATCTAGACCAATCATTCTAGAGTAACCTTGATTGGCTTCTTTGAGATCTTGATAAAGTGATCTAAAATCGCCAGTTTTTACCGTAATAGTTATATTGAAATTTTCATAGATCGATCAGCTTTGATGATTGATTTAGTTGATTGGATTTTATATAAGGACTTATTTAATTAAGGACTTTTGTCTCAATAATTTATTATTATTTAAGGACTTATTGTCTCAAGAATATTTTGTTAAATATGATTCACAGAGCAGATGATGTATGTAAAAATTTAATTCATCAGCATTTGGGTAAATTTGGTATACATATACCAAATTTGGTAGCTGTAGGTCGAACGGTCTGGCCTGTACATCGCCAACAGACACACACACACACATTGTGCTTCATTATAAGTAAAGATAAATGGCCAATATTTTGTAAAAACAATTGCTTTTCCGGATTTACTTGGCGATTTTCAGATTATGCCAAGCTTCATTATTTGTAATATGCCAAGACAGTTGGGGACGGTTTTGCATTTTTTGATGATTTATCACGGGATTCATAAAAAGAAACAGGTATCTGATTTTTAATGTGGGTAAGTAAATCTGAGTTTGTTTACCCTCCAGACGGGCTATTATTTATATGGATTTCATAAGTTATGTTTCTTTCCTTCATGTAAATATTGAATTGAAGTAATGTACTACTGAAATCTATTTCTTCTTATTACTTTACAACTAAACCTATTATTATTATTACTATTTTCCTTTCTATTTTTACTGTCTATTATCTAGCCTTCCGAATGACATTAAGGTAAATAATTTGGCTGCCGATCTTTGTTTTCTCTTTTTGGTAGCTTGTGATTTTTTTTATACTTCCCTACTGGATGGTTTGCTTAGACACAGACTTTTCCCATTTGGCTTTACTTGGGCAGGTTTTGGATCTTGTATACTACTAAACAGTTCTCTTTCATAAATTTATTCTATAATATGTGATGAATCTAGCTGTGTAGAAAAAAAGCCATAATGTCTGTAAGACATGTATGTTATTATTCCTTCAAAATCAGCGATCCTCTCTTATAAATCTAATTTCACCCAATATCATGCGTTTTCGCGATTGTTTATCAATCTCGAATCGAATTCGTAAAGGGGGGTCTCAAATTTGAAATATTTTAAAGAAAAATCACCGTTTTTTTCATAGCAAGTAATATAAAAAAACAATTTTTTAAATCAATTCCTTCTTAGGTAATTAGGAAAAACTTTATTTTAGCTACTCTTTATTAAATAATTACAATTGTTGTTCTCGTGTTCCGCTTTACAACGGATGAAGGGATGCAGTAGCTTCTGAGGATATGCCCCCTGAGCAGCCAAGGGTAGAGGTCTTATTTCTAGCTCACATACGTCACAAACGCATATTACGGGACGGACTTCATTCATGCATTTCATTCATTCATTCACAGATAGTAATTTAGATCTGTAACCGAGAACGATCATCTCTGCTCGTTCTCCATTCCGTTGTAACGTTATTCCTATTCCATTCGGGAACGTTGTCGGGTATCCATGACGGGAATAATACCACCAGAGGTATTACTCTCGACGTGGAGGTATGTCCATGACAGATTTAACGTCCATCACACACGGAGAATCTTCGGCTGGCAGGTTCGAACTCGCAGTCCAAGGAATGCGAATCCAGCGCCCTACTAACCAGGCTAACCCGGCCTAACAATTACAGTTACTATAAATAATTGATAAAAAAATTATGCTAGCATTGAATTTTCAACACTAATTGAGGATTTAAAGTCAATTGTGGCAATGTAAGATGCGTGAATTTTCTACGCCAGTTGCAGTAAAGCAATACAAATTAGAAATTTTTAATTTTGATTATTCTGTATTATTTTAATTCGAAAGTACTTCAAAATAAATTCGAAAAATCGATTCATTAACAATGTTTAATTTTAAATGCATCAAACATTATGAAAATGAGCAGGGTCGTTTAAAATAAGCGGCCGAAAACATGTTAAGCCTAACCTCACTGACGTTGGGAAAAACCAAGCTCAATTCTTTACTTATTTGGCGGAAGGGAAATGAAGATTCTGGCGATAAAGTTAATTTTTAATTAATTAATAAAAAATTAATAAATTAATATTTGAAAAAAAATTACATTATTATCATGTGTCATTTACTACAAGTTTAAAAAATGTAATGGAACTTAAGTGGATGAATAAAAAGTATTTTATTAAAGATTGGAAATTTGAACAATATATCGATATAAATGGAAAGTGTGAGCTAATTGTAGGAATTGCAAAATAACAATGTTTTCTGTTTTTATCTTTGCTCTGTTTAGTTGAAGTAAAAAAATCAAAAGAAATTAAATTATTGAAAAAACATAGTTGGTAGAATAGGCTTCATCAGGAATATTACTTTAAAAAACAATTTGAATTCGAAAATCAAAAGCGAATATCATTTTGAAAAAAAAAGGACATTGCACTTATAATTTGTGAGTTTTTTACTTTTTATTTAGCATCATTGTAACCATCACAATGGTAATTTGAAATGAGGATGACTGTTTATCCACGTATAATATTACTATCACATACCTAACACAGTTTGTTCCATAAAACGCGAATTGAGACAATAAAAGCTTTCATCGACAAAATTTACGATACATCAAAACTTTACCTTTCTCAAATACTTCACGTTTGGAAGCATACACCATTCCATCTTCTTTTACATTGTTCCAACAATCCCTAGAAGTCCTAAACCTTCCCTTGACCCATCTCCGTTTACATTATTTCAAATATCTCAAGAAATCTTTGGTCATAAACTGTTCCATCTCTTTTTATTTATTTATTTATTTTTACAAACAATCAAGAAATTTTTATTTTTTACACCTTTTCAACTCCGTTTACATTATTCCTTATATTATCCTCAGATTTTTGTTCTCTAGCTTTAATTATTTGTTAGGAGTACGTGATTTTATCCAAATCATATCTATCAGCAGCTGTTCGGATGGGAATTAGCGATCGAAAAATTCAAGGCTTGTATAAATACGATGCCCATCGATACAACAGGTGAGCGCAATTCTTTGCTTTATCACTCCTTATAATTTTCATAGATATGAATGAAATTAACTCTAAAAATTTTCTTTTATTTTCTTGTATACGTAGTGTACAAAAAGTATAGTAATCCTCAAAAACTTGAACACGAGATTTTGACTTGTAACCCCATTGTAGACCTCCTTGAGTTCGAAAAACGCGTTTTTAGAAACTGTCCGTCTGTCTGCCTGTGATAAAAGATAACTAAAAAGAGCTTTGCGGTTGAAATTTGGTATATGCTTTTTACACCAAATTTGCAATTGTCAATAAATTTTGAGTAAATTCTGGTCGAGGAATTCCGTCAGTTCAACTGTTCGAATATAAGTTAGCAGGATAATCACAAAACGAAGAGAGTTAGATGGGTGAAATTTGATACACAGATGTCCACTTACCAAATTTTGAGTCTAATATAGCTACAGGTTGACTGTCTGTAGGTCTGTACTTTCAGAAACCAGGAAACGCGATAATTCAAAAATACAATGAATTAAATGTATCAAATTTGGCATAAAATTTTGTGGCTACAAGTTCAGTTTTTTTGTAAATCGTCGGAAAAAAAACAAATTCTAAAACCGGCATCTAAAACCCAAATTAGATTTTCAAATATCATTAACTGCTTGCAAGGGATAAATCGCTAAATGACTCGCCAAGAATGGCACAGAAAATTCTTAATAAGAAAGCTAAATTTTCCATCCGGTGATAGTTTAGTTATATTAACGTCGCTTTGTAAAGTAAGATTAGAGCTATTTGGTGACTAACCTCGTAGTTTTGAACTACGGTAAAATGACGGGGACGATATATGAGCCGGTACGTTCTTTTCGTTTCGTTTGGAGGATGTTTGGCTTTGAGGAATTTAACGAGTAACAGTCCTTCTCACACGACGGTTCTTATGCAGAATGGGGTCTGGAACCTGAGACCCTACGCCAAGGTGAATATTTCATAACTATTGTATGTTAGTGCCATTGAACACTTTCTTTATAATTCTAATTTTATTAAAGAATATGCGAGAAATTTTTGAGGAGACTACTCTCACTGAAGTAAACAATAAGGCAATTTGTAAACTACATTTTTTTTGGTATCACATGCATAATTCATATAAGACCCTATGTTTGAAGACAGTTGTATTCAGAATTGCCAGATCGGATAAATAGTTATTATTTAGGATACTGATGCTCACTACAAAAAGATTTTTTTAATCTTCTTTTAAATTCTCAGAAAAATATTCAATCAAAATTTGTTTTTCAATAATTTCGAGTATATTTTGGCTTGAAATTTTTTTTTTATTTGCCTTAAATTTAAAAAAATTAATTTTGCAGTGATGACAGATTTATTTCAACACAAATTTTCTCTAATTTTATTAAATCTTTTTTTAAAAATTCATTATATTCTACAATAATATTTCGTTGGTTTAGTTATAAGATTTATCCTCATGAGTACTGCAATGATTATGTATATATTTTTTGTGCTCAGTATCATGCTGTGAAATTAAGTATACGTTGTCAAAATAAACTAAATATTAACGAACTAAATTTGAAACTTTATCGTGCTGCGAAATTTCGGGATTCCGATTCGGATCCTTAAATTTTTCAGTACGTTATCTCCATAATAACAAATTTTCTGACAAACTTTTTCAGGTATCATAATTTTTCAAGTTTTATTAATCTCTATCTTCAAAAAAAAGCATGATGCTTTGTCTGATTTTAGCTATATATTAACTTCACTAATATATATTAATGTTCCAGTTAATTTCTGCCAACAAAAAATAACTGTATCTCACAAACAACATCCGAATTAATACTTAAGGCTTAATCCCTATATTTAATGGACAAATTTCGTAATTTATAATTCAGTCAAAATAAATAAAATAAAGATTTAAAATAAAAGATTCAAAAATAAATAAAATAAAGATTTATAAACATGCAATGTTTTGTAAAATCCTTAATATTAAATTTAGAAAAATATATAGGGGTTTTTAAAATTTTCCATACATTTAAAAATTTTAATAAAACATTGTTCAATACATTTTTAAAAACAAACATTTCAGAATGAGAATTTTCAATATCTATAATAGTTTCTTTAAAAAAAACTTCCATAAAAACATTTTATCGCATATTGCACTATAAAATGGGATATATTAATCCATCTAACGATAAATCGAAGGGATTTACTATTAATATAATGAAAAATAACCGCTTCTTAAATTCTTTTTATCTTTTTATTATTGCTATATGATAAAGAAATATTTTAAAATAAGAAATGGAACTTAGATAACCAAGCAAGCAAAGATAAAAGTCAAACGATTTTTTAAATGTCGTCAAAACACAAAAATTAAAACAGCCAGATAATGATTTTAATTGTGAATTCACAGTTGCGTTTCCAATGCAAGTTCGAAAATTTTTATTACGTTATATTTTTTTGTTTTCTTCATTTTTATTCTTATTAAAAAATAAAAGGGGATAAAACTGCTTATAATTCTGAAATATGAAAAAAATACTTTGCGATAGTTTGAAACTGTGCTCAAATTTAGTTGCAAAATTGAGCACTTTTATTTCAAATTTCAAAAACTGTTGAAATCTGAAGTGTATTTTTAAAAATCATTTAAGCTTTCTTTTAACTTTTATCATCCACAATCTGACAAAAAAAATTAACTTTCATGTAGGAAGTTATATCGATTATATACTTATAATTGAATAATAATTGTGATCCTCGATTTTATTGTAAAATGTCTACTACAAGTAAAAATTCGTGAAACAAAATATGTAATGACATTTCAAATTTAAAATAATAAAAAATCTTCAATCGGGTGAGAAAAAAAATCTTTCTTCCAAATTAAAGTATTCTAACCATAATAAATTGAATTTCTTGTAAAAAAATGTAAAAATTATTTTTTTAGAAAAATTGATTAATTGTTTGTTTTTATTTGTCTGTATCCTGTATAAAGAATAATCAAATAAAAATTCAAATGATACGATAAATTAGTATACAGTGGCTGATCGCAAATTTTTTGAGCGATTTCGACTAAATAAAAATAAAGACGTAACATAAAATGTTTTATTTGAATATTTGTTTTATTTCATCGTTTTTCTTAACCATCATTCTGCTTCTCAATTTTATAATAATAATACTCTTTCATATCCTATTGACTGAAATTTTTCCGTTCCTATGTAGTAACTTCTTTTTTAAATAATCTTCTTAAATTATTTTCGATATTTCGTGTGTTTTTTTTAATGTTTTTCTTTAAATGCTTTAGATATACTATTTCAATAGATTTCACAAAACCTTTGAATAATAGTCACTCTGAGGAACAATTGAAAGCATAACCTTCAATCTATTATAATGTGAAAGCATAGTTTTGTTTTGATTTCTGGTTTTTGAAACCTCAAAATGCGTAAGGATCAAATTGGCGCTTTAACGCTTTTGAGGCATTCACTTTTCACTTTTAGGGTTATTAGAAAATAATGCAGAATGTTGTAACCTGTAACGATTTATCATTTAAAAATAGAAAACCACAGAATCACGAAAAATCATCTAAAAGTAGAAATTTATTTTTTTAATTCAAAAGTTTAAATTAATGGCAACGTTGTTACATTTTTTTGGTTGTTAAAATGTTTTTATCATGTGAGAACATGATGTTTTATTGGTTTGATGTTTTTGAAGCCATAAAATGCATAGACAGAAAATTTGTGAATTATCGCTTTGGGGGCATCCATTTTCTGCTTTTAAGGTTATTAGAAAAAGGTAAGGTTGGTTGTCACATTTGGCGACTAATCATGAACAAAAAGTAACAACTTGGCACGAATATCCTTCATGTTCCTGATTCTTGTTATATCTACGCATGCTTATTCTAATAGTTACATGATTGTTTCAAACCTGTTTAAATTAGTTAATGACAAATTAATTAAGCGAAACAACATTTTAAAAATAATAATGTCCTTATTTGATAATATGGCATTTGAGATAGCAGATTTCACCTTTTTCATTTATTTTTAAATTCTATTCTGAAAGTTGAAAAAACTTTGTATTATCAGACGATCATTTAAACTCCAATAAAATAATAACGGAGAAATATATAATCGTTTTAAATCAAACGATTTTTTTTATATTTTATTAAAATTATTCAAACAAATACGAACTGTCAAAGTAAAATAAATAATTGATATAAAAACAATTAATTCACTTCTGATGGACCTATTGAAGTTGACAGAACACGCATTGAAAGTGATTCAACAATTTGATTTCCAAAGTCGTAACGCTTCTAGTAAATTGAGGAAAAGGACCTGATACCTCAAAACGACAACAGAAAACTGGTACTAAAATGTTAACGTATGGGAAAGTTATTTATGTCTTGTGTCTGCAATATTACGTGAATTGACTGCGTTACTGTTGAATGCAGTAAGTCGTTGATTGGAAATATCGGCCCCTAAGGAAAACATCTGGAATATAGTTTATTTTTACTCATTTTAGTGCGACTTATAAAAGAAAATATCATCTACTTTTTCTTCCATAAAAAACAGTGTAAATGTTATAACTGCCACTAAATTCTAATGCCTTTTTTTAAAACTCAGATTATATCTATCATCTAAAAAATAAATGCTGTGCTTTTTGTTGCTGTGCGTTTTTGCAATAAAAAAATGAAAGCAAAAAATGTATGTCTTCACTAAAAAATTGAAATTTCCAAAAGAAGTATAAAGAAATTGAGGAATTCCTTTGTTAGATAAAAAATTTCAAAAGAATTAGAAATAGAACGTAAACTTTAATGAAAAGAACTATACATTTCAAAAGAATTATGCATTTTTATGTCATCTGAAAATTCAAAAAAATATTTCTTCTGCTATACCAATTTGGTTTCCTTAAAAAATTTATACAGTTTTGTAAGGTGATGGGATTATATCCTCCACTTAAAATGGCCAGAGCTTTAACAAAAGAGACTACGGCATTTTTAACAAGGAACACGAGTATATTTATTTTATACAAGAACAAAAAAAAAATTAAAAGATTAACAAAAGCAGTTGAAGTATCTTTCTCGAATCAAAAAAGAAATATTCAATTCTTGACAGCCAAATGGCATAGTGGATAATGATACAGTTCTACCCACAGATTTAAATGACTATAAAGACACTTTTAAGTATATTTTATTACGAAGTTTTCATTTTTGTGAATGAAACCCAAATCATTTTCATTAGCTTATTTCATCTTGGTTTTTTTTTCACTCATTATTGATGTTCAAACCATGAAGATTCGGCCTCTTTTTTCGTATTGATTTTTTTAAGTAAGCTTTTAATAACATCATTGAATAGTGAGGGAATTGAAATTAATATTTAAAATATTTTTAAAATCAAACTTCTCAAGGCGGGCTTTTTTTATCATGTGAGAACATGATGTTGTTTTCTTTTGGGGGGGTTGAATAATTGAAGGCCACGAATAATTGAAGCTCCAAATCGCGTTGCCAATGAGCATAAATGGCAATATTCATCAACATCTCTTAATCGCAAATATTTTTTACCTGCTTTTACCAGCAATGCATTATTACTGTGTATACTTCTTTGAAAGCAGACGCGTTTTTAAAAGGCTGACGTAGGACTATGACACACTTCTATGAACTATGGCATAGCTGTTATCTCATTTCAAAAGCTGTTTAGAGCTCAAAAGTTCTCATCATAGCTGTGTTTTTTTTCTCAAAGAGAGAGTGAGAGAGATTGAAGAGGAACTTTATGAGTGAAAAAAGCAGATAATTTGGCTATATTAAAAGTCTCGTGATTGTATCAAACCGGTTTAAACTGGTTAATGAATCAAATTAATTAAGACAAATAATGACACAAAATAATAACGTTTTCACATGATAAATTTAAATTTGCAATCGTAAATTTCATTTTTTTAATTAAAGGGTTTTGGGGGCAAGGGAATATTTAGATATGAATCACGTACTGATTATATATGAGTATTTTTCAATATTAATTACATATGAAATGGTCATTTAAAAAATAATCACGAATGCACTCATTTTAACGTGTTATTCGAAACAATCTACTATATTAGAGCATTCATTTTATAGTTTATCTATCATTACTTATATTCTTGAACTCATGCT
>JAOUZG010022412.1:719619-752758 GCA_026289955.1 Argiope argentata
AAAAACATTTCAAGACAGAAGAAAAAAATTGTATGCAGACGATTTTGAATCAGCCGACTTTAATTATATTTAAGTTGTGATTTTGCAAATAATATTACCTGTACCACAAAAACTTGTGAGAAATAAACAAAAAATAAAGTGTTTATCAATGAATTTTGATTCTCATTATTGTATAATATTATTGATGTTTTCATCTTGTAATGCGCATATTTGTTTTTCAATTGGTAAATTGTATTCACAAACTTTGTTCGTAATGATGGTCAACTACATGTTTCAAAACTATAATACCAAAATAGAACTTGTATTTGTAGTGTTATATATTTATGTAAAGAAACTCTACAGTATGCATATGTATAAATGTTTAGAATAAAATATATATTCAGAAATGTGAAAAATACTTGTGCTTTATTTCTTTCCCTTTGATATGTAATATCAGTTTTCTGTGTCCAATCTTACGAATGGAGTTAGCAATGTTACTAATAGTTATTTGACATTTTGAGCGTTTGGTTGGAATTTTAATCAAAAAAAATATTTTAAAATCTAAAAAAAAACGCAAAAAAAGATGTTACAGCAGTCTACAGAGTTAAATCAATCCAATAATCTTCGATACTTTTATCTTATTTATTCATTATTTTATTTGATGTTTTTCAAATAAAACCAAGATTTATTATATACTAGCCGCCTTTGGCGACCAGTCGGTTCGCCAATATTAATGCCAACTAAAGGGTTAAATCATTTTTTATATAACTTGGGCTCATAATAAATTTTTCAGCAAAATATTTTTAAGCTTCAAATTTCTATTGTCATATAATTCACTCATACTATTATGTAGGCCTTAAGCAGTCCTATCTTTGAACTCCGCATCTCCCTCTGATTTTCTATCAGTGCACGTAAAATTCAGTTTTAAATTAAAGTGGAAATGATGAAACTTCAATTAATATAGAGACCTCTTTACTCAATCCAAACATGTCTTTAAATAAAACTGAGAACTGAAAGCAGAGCAGTCCGACATTGAAGTTTTATGTTCAATACAGAAATTGAAACATCATAATTTTTTTATAAGATCTGAAGGAATTATTTAGCAAAAGTTTCAAGGGTTAATTGAAACCTTCAATTTTAATTTTATTTTTAGATGTATATAAATGCTCTCAATAATAACATTTTTTCAGGTTTATAAACATATATAAAAAAATTATGGTTTAAATTCCTTTGGTCTTATAAATTCATATTTGTAAAATATTCTTAATATTTCAACTTCTAAATAAATAAATAAACATTTCTATCTTCTTCAAATCTGGCTGATTTATTCAGTTCTGAATATTGCAAGTTTAGAACAATCTTCATTTTCATGATCTAGACCAATTATTCTAGAGTAACTCTGATTGGCATCTTTGATGTTGTGATAAAGTGATCTAGAATCGCCAGTTTTTATCGAATAGTTATATTGAAATTTTCATAGATCTATCAGCTTTGATGATTGATTTAGTTGATTGGAGCGCCAATTTTTTTATTTTAAGGACCTATTATCGCTTGAATATTTTGTTAAATATGATTCACAGAGTAGATGATATATGTAAAAATTTAATTCATCAGCATTTTTTCCCTCAATCTACTCATTATATATTTACATTAGGCCATTTGTTAAGAGATGAAGGTTTATCAAGAAAAATTAACAAATTAGATGTAGGATTTCAATTACAGATGATGGCTAGTAGATGTTAAGCCATATTTGTGTTAAATAAAACTGTTTAATTGGATTAGTAATATATGCATAGTAAAATATCATAGAAAACATTTCATTGCATTTATTTTCCAAAAATATCATGTTTCATATTTGTTTCCTTTTATGCAGAAACTTGTTGAAAGTGACCTTTTTATATGTTTAATTTGGAATTATAGTTGATTTATTTATTCTCATTTAAGAACATGATATTGTTTTGGTTAGAAAGTTTTGATGGCTCCGAAATATGCGGATGAAAATCGTTTTAAATGCTTTTACAAATTTTGCATTGTTAATTATTACGTATGCTTGTTTGAAAAAAGATGCGTTTTCAAATATCTGACCTGCTTTTACCAGTAAAGCTGTAATATTACGCATGCTTCGTTGAAAGCAGATGCGTTTTTATTTCACACGATTCATTAAAATATGGAGATAAATTACATTCGCGAAGGCGAATTCTTTGATTTGCACAATATATCTTCTTCACATAAGTAAAAGTAATAGTTCAAAACATGTCTCATTGTTTTAAAAATTAAAAAAAAGAATGTAAAAATATTAGGTATACCAAGGTATACATATACCAAATTTGGTAGCTGTAGGTCGAATGGTCTGGCCTGTACATCGCCAATAGACACATACACATTGTGCTTTATTATAAGTAAAGATTATAGAGTTTTTGTTTAGATTCTTATTGCCGTTACAGAAACTCATCTGATTTACTGAATGCTCTTTTTTTCTTTTCTCAGAGATCACTCTTCGGAAAAATTACTGCCATGACAGAAACAACTTATCTGATTTAATGAATACTCAATTTTCTTTTCCTAGAGATGACTTGTCGGAAAAATTATTGCCGAGACAGACACTCATCTGATTTACAGAATACTCATTTTTCCTTTCTTAGAGATCACTCGTCAGAAAAGTGTTATGTAGATTTTTATGATATGTTATTCACACGAAAATTTTTATGACGAGCTAATTATTATCTAAAAATGAAACTAACTTCTACATATTTTATTTACTATTCATCTTCGGATGAGTTTTGGAAGTTTATTGGAAAAAAATGAGAGTGTAGGGGGGGAGGCGGTTGAGGAGTCTCTGATATTTGTTGATTATCACTTCGATATCCGAATAATTTTCATTCAACAAAACTACTAAGAATTTATATCGTATACTAATTCTACTATTAGTATATTATCGTATACTAATATACTAATTTATATCGCATACTAATATTTTTTGAAAAATTGCAAATTTCACTAATAGGTTAAGAATTAAAAACTTTAAACTAATTATTGGTAAAACAGGAGCTTTTGAAGAAAAAAAAGGCAATCTTATAATAAATACTTTTGGTCATACTGCTAATTTCTGAGTTGACTAGATGCTACTGCCGCCTGTTTTATTTTGTTGCATATCGTGCATTTGACTGATGAAAATAATATGAGCACAGCTTACAGCAGCATACTACGTGATTTGTGAATCGATTCTGTAACTAAACAATGACATCATCCTAGTTAATTACGTCATTAAAAGGAATTGTATTCCGAAATCGGATATCAAAATACATACAATACATTCACTGACTCAAAACTCCTCAGTGCTTTTGCGCATGCGTCAGAAAATCTTTATTTGGTCAAAATCGGGATGAGAGGAAAGATGTAAAGAAAGAAGTTTACTTTCAACAATAAGATTAACTCGGATTACTTACTAGCTTAGATAGCATAAAAATTGCGGATAAAGATAACAATTTTTATTTACTGTAAGAGGTCGAAATATTGAATTATGATGCATAAATGATAGATTTCCCTTCATAAAATATAATAATTCGTTTTTAAAACAATATCAATAATTTTTCTGCAAAAACATTTTTTTTATTGCTTTTGAATTTTTTATAATAATTTGAAATTAACAACGATAGATAATATGTCACATTTAACCCTTTATCTACTGATGTTACTTATACCGTTTAAATCTTTATTATATTTTCGCAATAGGACTATTTTTGTCGATGGTATTCTAAAAAACACGGGGAACGTAACCCAAATATCAACAAGTTAATGTAAGCTAAAAGTAGGAATAAAAAATATTTAATTAATAATTAAATTAATCAATATATTTCTACTAATTAAAATTCTCTCTGGGATTATTCTTCAAGGAAACTTAATTACTGGAGCAAAAATAAAGTTAGAAAATGGATGGCAAATTATTCAGTAGATCAAGGGTTAATATTATATAAAATATTCTTTGTATCCTTCCTGGAATTTTTTTTCTTGCCATTTGAACCAGCAATGAATTGGCTAGCTAAGCAATAAATTCGTAATTTTGATTTAAACTAAAATATCACGATCAGAAAAGGCACGACACTCACTTAGGTACAGGGGGAAAAAAACAAAGAAAAAGTATATAATAGACGGAAATTAGGGACAATGAATAACGAATAATTCCGCAAATGTGCTTTTCCTTTTAAGCCTTACCCCTTAGTGAGATAGAATCGTCAAAAAATGGTAGTTTCGAGACACTAAAACGAACAATACGAAATTTTTTATATATACTTGTTCTCTTTATTTCTTCGTATAGATTTTGATTGAAGACTGACAAATCTTGTTTCAGACTTTTTTGAATCAGATAAATACATTTTTAAAATTATATCTATCTGTGAACACCACAACTTGAAAAACGCTTTGAGCTTGAAGGATGAAATGTGTTATATACTTTTTCCTCTAGACTTGTTGATTTCTGATAAATTTTGAACAAAATCTGTTCAAAAGAATCTTTGTTCATCCATCTGAATACAAATTAATGCGGTAACTCAAAATTGTAAATCGTTAAATGAATAAAACTTGATGCACAGGTTTAGCATTTATTATGTAGATAGATGTTCATCTGTAATGTATCAAACTTGACACCACTGAGGATTGACTGCTGTCTGTCTATACTTCCAAGTTCATAAAAATATCGCAATTTAAAAACGTAACAATTTAAATACTTGGAATTCGGTTGACAATATTAATATCTAAATTGTTGATTCTTATCAAATTTTCTCATCAAAATTCAATAATCAAATTTGTCTGTCCGTCTCTTCATGATCATGCATATAAACGCATTCAGAAACTTAATGATCTAAATGAAATTTGATATATCATTTTTTATTGCAGTCATTATTCTACGCCAAATTTTTAATACAATCGATTAGGAAAAAGAGCACTCAAAATGCACATTCAATTTTAGAATATATGTATATTAAATTCATGTTAGCGATGAATCGCTAAATGTCATACGCCAATTTCAAAAAAAAAAAAAAAACTAAATTCACACCATAAATCTATTTTATTATTTTTATTTTTCATCAGTGGTATGAAATTAATGTACAAGTACAGGTTCTCTTTAATAGTGTAATGAATTTATCCTGGCAGATCAAATAAACGGGTTGCGTTTAAACACAAATGTTTTATTTACAACTTATATACAATAAAAACAACAACAACTCATCCTCATCTGGGTTAATATGGTGGGAAATATTTACGTCTGTATTAACAGTTCCACGACTAATACAAGGAAAACTAACAGGCTGTTAGCGCATCTGGCTACTGCGGGGGTAGCTCAAGAGATCTACGGATATATCTCCGGTTGATCTTTAATCAAAAGCTTGAAACTTCTCTCACAAAAAATCTCCTATAGACCTCGAGATAACATGATATCTTTTCAGCTGCTCAGCTGGTCGGCTCTTCCTTTCAAAACCTTCCATTTTAACCTCGATCAAACTCCGCCTCCCACTTTCACATTAGTGCTCTGGAGATGCCGATCATCCTATAATTCTTCAGAATTATTCCCACTGGTCAGCGGTTGACCTTGGGAATATTTGCTAATCGCCCACCCACTTAGCGGACCCTCCACAATAGGGAAATATTCCCATCTAGAAGTTTTGACACGATTTCTTTCTTCAGATGGCCGTTAACGCATGTGTGGTTCATTATCTGGACTCTATTCAACTCCAGAGGATAACCGTAAAGAGGGAGAATTCACAAAGGCAACCACAAAGGAAAGAATCGTCCCACAGCTGGCTAGATGTGATAACGTTCAAAAATATGTCGCTTGGAAGGGGAGAGAAATTTAACAGCTTCTTTACAATATGCACTAAAAACACGTAATTTCCGTGAGAAAATAAAAATATGAGCACTCATGGTGTTCATGGTCTTACAATTTTTCGCGAGGAGGAAAGAATAACATTTATTTTTGAAAGAGTGCGAGAGCTCTTGCAGAAACCATACCGATGATTTATATATATTACTAAAAAAAAAATAACAGAAATGTAATGCAAAAAGAATACAGTTTTGGTTGCATTCTCACCAAGAAGGATTAATATTTTGAAAAATCGTTTTATTTTACATTTTACTACATGAAATCCTTTTTTTAATTCAAATTTTTTTCAAAACGCTAACATTTATTATTTAAGGTGTGTGTTTGTATGTGTGTGTGAACTATTTCATTTTTTGAATTTTTAATTACAATTTTAATTTATTAAAAAATAAATGAAATTTCGGCGTTTTCCCTCGATAACTTCCCAAAATCTAATTGCTGAAAAAGGATTTTTACATGAAATTAAACTTTAAAAAAAAAATATCTCGTTAATAATACCAATGTTAAAACTTTAAAATTACGTTCCTTTCTTTATTGAATTTTTTTATAAAATATTTATTTATATTTTTCAATAATTTTTTTCATAAAACAAAAAATAAAGTTTAAACCACATGAGCAGGCTACGCGTCCATGAGTAAAAAATTAGCTTTTATCAGCTCGTTACCAGGCCATTTATTAAAACTTAAATTAAAAAATAATTTAACTACTATCAGAAATTAAATCAAGAAAAAAATAATATCGAGTACGTGTCTGTACAAAATTAAATAAATAAAAAATATTATATTTTCAAAAAAATAAAAGCAAAACAAAGTTTTCTATGATCTTTCGCAATATCTATAGTATTAATTCAATAAATCAGCTGTATTTAAGAACTAACATGATTTAATGTGTATACTATTATTTCTGGGTTCAAAGGCTGATTATTAAAACTTTAATAAGAGAAATAGGTTTATTAAAATGGTGTAAATGAGGGAGATAATTATATTTTATTTAACTTGAATTAATAAATACTCTGATAAATTTTGAATATTTTCTTTTTATTTAGATCCTCTGCTCTGTGAATCGTATTTCACAAATTATTCCTGAGACACTCATAATTTACATTAAAAGAGTTGCACTTTAATCATCTAATCAGTAATTAAAATTGACTGATTTTTTGTTTATGAAAACTTGAATATCATTATTCAATAAAAGCGGGCAATTTTAGATAACTTCATCGACCATCTCAAAAATGATATCCCAATCAATTCTCAATGTTTTCAAACACTAATTGGCCTAAGATTATGAAAAGGTTGATTATTCTAAAATATTCTATTGAAAACTTCATAAATCAATGAGATATCATAGTAAAAGATATAAAAGTGTCATGAACATTTCATACAATATGATTTCTTGGAACCAAGGAGCTGAATAAAACTTAAACTTCTTAATTTTTAAATTATATTTACAGATCGAAACGAAATAAAATATTGTAATTCATATCATTTAAATCCTGTTTAAAGTAAAGCTAAATAATGAATCTGAGAAAATTATGTTAAATATTTTTTGAGATATTTCATAAACTATGAAAGTTATTCCGTAATACAGATAAGACTTAAACACTTACAGTACTCATATTGAAATGAAAAAAATGTTTGCTTTCAATAAAATAGGTTTATTTTATATTAAATGCAGTTTAATAAATATTGTTATTATAAACAATATGAAATATTTTAATTCATGTCATTAAAATCCTTTTTAAAATAAGGCTAAAAAGGGAATTTTATGATGAATCTGAGAAGATTATGTTAAATATTTCTCGAGGTATTTCATAAATTATGAAAGTTATTCCGTAATACAGATAAGACATAAACGCTTTCAGTATTTAAAAAAAATGTTTGCTTTCAGTAAAATGTGTTTATTTTATATTAGATGCAGTTTAAAAGTTTCCCATTTTAATATACAGTTGAGATTTTCCAGAAGATATCAAATAATTAGACATATTAATTGTACATAATGTACTTTACAGTAGTATGAGTGAATTATATGACTATCACAATTTGAAGTTTACAATTATCTTCATGAAGAAGCTATTAAGAACGAAGATAGCTAAAATATTTAATTGAAAGTTTAGACGAGAATTAAGATTGGCGAATCAGTTGTTCACCAAAGGCGGCTCATCTATATAAATAAAAATGAATCGCTAAATGTGTTGCTAAGCTTAAAAATTGAGAACGGCTCACCAATTCGCCAAATTTTTTAAATATTTTCGTATGGACCCGATTTTTACTTTCCCGCCAAAAATCCTTCATTTCCAATCCACTAAATAAGTAGACTCAGTTTGTTTTTTCCCACGCCAATGAAATTAGGCTTAACGTGTTTTCGACCGATTATTTCAAACGATTCTGTTTATTTTCTTAGTGTTTGATGCATTTAAAATTAAACATTGTTACTGAATCGATTTTTCGGATACATTTTTAAGTACTTTTGAATTAAAATAAAGCATAATAAAGGAAATTAAAAATTTCTAATCTATATCGCACTATCCCAACTGGCGTAGAAAATTCCCGCATTTGCGTTGTCCCAATTGGCATTGAAAATTCACGCATGCGATGCGTGCTATAATTGTTGACAACTGTGCTTTCATTTTAATTAAAAATTTAAAAATATATGTATTATACCATTATAACTGTCTCAATCTCGATCAATAAATAAAATAGACTTGACTCGGTTTTAAAGAAATACAGACAATTTTCTGTTTTGTTTTATTTCAGGTACGCACTGTAAATAAATTGTTTTTAGGCTACTTGTGTGCTTTTCCATGCCTACGAAATCGTGAGTAAAAGCTAGTTATTTATAAAATAATATAAATAACTAGTTGGATTAACAGTAAATATTGTTGAAAATTCGGATATTCCTGAAATTTAATTTCATTTTTTTATTTCCCAAACTAGAAACAATTTCTTTTAATAGATTAGAGTTAATTAAAGTCAGATAATTTTTTTCAATCAAGTTTAATTTATTTTTTGTTTAACTTCTTAGAATTCAAATTTGATGGTACTAGCAAGACAATTTGATTGCTGATGCCTACATAACGCATAAAGTATGTGTTAGAAAAAAAATTATCGAAACTTCTGCTATGTAAAATAACAAATAATATCTTTTAATGCATTTGGAGCAGAAGTAAATTTAGTGTAAATTCTTGTTAATTATTCTGAGAAATGGACATTTTTTCTTTATTTCATCTTACATTATTCAGTTCTTAGTGTCTTATTTTCTAAAAATTTTATGAATTACTTGATTCATTGGAATTCTTAAAATTCATGTCATTGGTCTCTTAAACACAACGATTCTTGAAAGTCATTTTCTCATTTCAATTATAATTAATTCGATTCATTTCTCTAAGTCACAACATTTCGGAAAATTATTTATGCAGTTTTGCCAAGCAGTTATCTTAGTAATATATTGTATTAGAATCGAGAAAAACATTCTGAGATTCGAAAACAGCTTGTGAACAAAACTAGAAGATAGAGGAGTAATAAAAGCTTGAAGTCCCATAAATTTGTGAATGAAAGCATGTTTGTAAACACATTAAACAGACCAAAAAAACACATTCGAGATCAAAAATATTTATTCCAAAACACATTTATTTAATGAATTCTACTTGTAAACAGTTAATTCTTTAATTTCATTCATCCATCTTTATTTGTCTTTCAAAATTATTTATCCTTTAAAAATAAACAAAAATATCGTCTGCGATATAGTCTGCGCTTTCAAATATTTTTTTTAACATGTAAATTAGTTTAGTGATAATAAAAGCAAAAAAAAGAAATATATACTTTTAAAAAAAGATAAAAATTATTCCTTTCTGATAAATGCAATTTTATTTTCAAAAAAGTTCAGTTTGAAATATTCTTGATACTTTTTTTAACTTATTATTTAGAACATTCTTAATCGAATCAATTCTGGTTGAAAAAAATATTGTCATCTGCTCTGATATCATTTAATTTTAGAAATTGATTTAATTTTCAAATGTAATTTTCCGAACACTGGTTTTTAATATTTTAACAATGCTTTTATTGACGTCTTGATAGGAATTTAAACTTCGATTTTACATAACTGAGTATTTTTAATAAACCTGAGAAATAAATTAATTAAACTTAATGAGGAAATGTTATGAATAATTAAATAAATAATTTCAAATAAATAAATGATGTCTAATCGTGTGAAGACGTTTAAAGATGTAAATTATCTTTTTGTTTTCATTATTTCTCAAAATGATAATATCAAATTAATTTATCGTTCGCCACTTGAATTATTGAATATCTACACAAAATTTAAACAGGAAGTATATACGAAAAAAAGAGAGAGAAAGAGAGGAACGAGAATTAGTTGGGCTATTTCTTAAATAAATAATTTGCGAATAATTAGTCTCAATGAAGCCGATTCAATAGCGGATTAATGAATTCTACTTTAACTATGACGTATTTATTCTTTTTTCTCATATATTCATCGTTACTTCTTTTGGAAATTTATTTTTTAGAAATGGACAAAAAAAGAAATATCGTCTGCAATACAGTCCAAAAGTTCAAATATTTTTAAAAATACATTAAATTAGTTTCATATTAATAAATGCAAAACAAAGGGTAAGAAATAATAAATTAATTTATCGTTCGTCACTTGAATTATTGATTATCTGCACAGAATTTTCAACAAGAAGCTTAAACGAAAAAAAGAGATACAAAATGGGTGAGAATTAGCCGGCTTTTTCTTAAATAAATAATTTGCGAATTAATAATTACAATGTTCCGATTCAACAGCGAGATAACAATTTATTCTAAATTTTCGTACTGATGTTCTTGTTTGTTTTACTCTCATATCTATGTGAGAAGTACAAGGGTTGTATTATTATAATTTTTAAAAGTGATTGGAAAAATCAACAAAAATAAATTAACATTTTATGCATAGTGGGATAAATGAAGAATATATGAAGCATGTTTCAAGCTATTGTAGTAATCTTGGTAGCTGTCCAACAACCCATTAAATTTTTTTTCCTAAATAAAACATTAACTGAAGCTTAGATAATGCTACAGAATGCTCGTGGGGTCCTTCTTTACAGCATAGTTCGAGGTTGTTTAAAATGTTTAATGAGGAAGAGCAATCATTTTCAAAGGAATATGGCCCAGGGCTCTTATAGCTACTAATATAATCAACGCTTATCAAAAAAATAATATACACTTATCAAACTTATCAAATAAAAATCAACACTTCTCAATTTTTTAAAGAAGTCTATCAGAAAAAAGGTAAATTTCGTTGAATGCCATTCACACATTCTGATTGAAAAATTGCATATGGAAAGTGAACAGTAAGCTCGGAGACTACTCATCATTATCATTAAAATATCAACATTACACGTATTTAACATCCTCTTTAGAGCTCTGATTTAGCACCATGCGATTTTTACCTTTAATTAATTTGAAACAGAATCTCCTGTGTTAGCATTTTCCATTATCAAAAACAATTGCAAAAACTGCGAAGATGGTTTTGACAGCTTGTAAAAAAATTGCTTCCAGCAAGCTTTGAAGTATGGATAAAAAGTTCATGTATTTTATATAAAAGTAATTATTTTGAGAAATATAATCAAAATTTGATAAATGAGTATCAGCATTTAATTTTATAATTATTTTGTCCATCCTTTAAGAGAAATGTAAAAAGAAAAAGTTTATCTATGGCATTACAAAATGCATTACATTGTAAAGAACAATCAGTTTTCCTACAAGAACACAAGAGAAGAGTACTGAATAATTCTTATATGCAAATTCTTTTTCATTCTACGTGAAGATGCTTATAAGTTACTTCACGTAGTTAATTTTTAACCCTAAAAATTCACTTAGAAAAAAAAATTCAAAATTATAGAGTAATATGACATTGAATCAAAACTTAATCAAAATGTGAAAGGAACTATCAACCAAAAAAATGCAATCGTTATGAAAATAATTTTTTAAATACACATAATAGATATAATTCTGATTTTTAATTAATTCTCTGCTGGTTTAGATTTAATGCAAAAAATGGAATTTAAGATTGCAAGTTTCAAGTTATTATGTGAGAACATTACTATGTTTACGTCATTATTTGTCTTAATTAATTTAAGTCATTAATCAGTTTTAACCGGTTTGAAACAATCATGAGATTTTTCTATCGGTCTCTATCCTTCTATAAGAGGAGTTCTCAAACTTTTAGACATTGCGACCCCCTTTTTTAGAATAAGTATTTTGGTGACCCCCCTAAAGTTTTAACTCTGTCTAAACCCTAAAGCAATAACTAAAAACTACACAAATGATTAAGTTTTATCCTTACCATAGCAAGACGGATATCTGACATGGTTGGAGGTTTTCAGAGTCAGCTAAAGAAGCACATAAAAGAAAGTACTTTTTCTGCAATTCAATTGGATGAATTAAAAGACCAACCAACCAACTGCGTTCCATTTTTGTGCAACATCCGTTATGATTGCGATTATTCTATTCATGACGACGTATTCTTTTGTAAGCCCCTGCCCAATAATACAGCAGGTGAAAGTCTTTATAAGGTGTTCGTTGAAGCAACTGAACCTTTTGAAATTGATTGGGAGAAGTGCTGGTTTCAACTTGTAGGGAGGGAGCAAAGGACTTTACGAGAAAGAAGAGTGGCTTGATTACTAGGTGGAAATTATTTTTAATACCGAGCGCAAGCTGGGTCCACTGCTTTTTACACAGGTAAGCTTTGGAAACTGTGAATGTGTCAGATGAATTACAACAAGAATTTAAATGAAACTGTCAAGATCGTGAACTACATCAAAAGTCGCCCGCTGCAGAGTAGGTCGCTTCAGAAATTGTGTGAAGAGACAGGAGCTTTGCATAAACATCGTCTCTTTCACGCTGAAGTACGGTGGCTATCCCGTAGTAATGTCCTGAGCGGGCTGCTTGAATTAAAGTCAGAAATGCTGATATTTTTCGTTGATAGAAAACCCAAACTTTCTACTTTTTACAGTGATGAAAAGTGGTTGGTAAAGCTTGCTTATTTAGCAGACATCTTCTCTCATCTTAATGTTTTGAACTTAACCCTACAAGAACTAGACAAAACTGTTCTGTTTGTTCAAGACAGGAATTAATGCGTTTGTGAAAAACTTAGTGTTTGAAACACAAGAGTTAAGAAAGAAGATTTTGAAAACTTTACACACACTCAAAGAGTTCGTAGTGTATGTGTCGGGTATTGGCGCCACATCGCTTGACACTTCCATCTCTCTCCTTACTAGCATCATCACATCTCGAAGCTTTGATCGAACAGTTTACAGATTACATTCCAGTTAAGGATATGAGTGGGGTTTTGTGGAGAGTCAATGCGTTCAGTGAGCAAGCCGTAACAAAAGCTGAGCCAAGTGCCCGTAATCATGATCAACTGATAGAGATTTCAAGTGATCAGTCAGCTAAAGTAACTTTTAGCATAGCTTATATCGACACATTTTGGGTAGGCATAAAAAAGGAATACCCAGGACTGTCCAAAACAGTATTAAAAACTGTTATGCCATTTTCTATATATTACAATTGTGAACAAGGATTCTCCATAATGATAAATTTAAAAACAAAATCAAGAAATCGTTTGACGCTGGAAAATGACATTGTTTTGTGTTTTACAAAGCTCATTCCAGATATTAAAAAATTTATTCATTCCAAACTAGCTCATGTCCACTAACTAATAGAGCACAAAAGTCAACTTATATGTTCATTAAAAGCTTTATGTGTATTCTTTTTTTAATGAAAACTACAGCAATAAATTAATGTTCATTAAACTTTTCTTTTACATCTCGAGACCCCCCTGGGGGTCGCGACCCACCATTTGAGAACCCTTGCTCTATAATATCTGTATAGGTATATATATTTAATGATAATTTTTTTTAAACTTTCATTTTCAATTTTTCTAGCAGGCAAACAAAGTTTTGGAGCTCGACCAATTTTGAAATGAAATAACAACTATATCATAGTTCTACTTCAACCTTTTAAAAACACATCTGTTGTCAAAGAAGTTTTAGTAATAATAAAGCAATATTAGTAAAAGCAAATCAAACTATTAAAAACCAAATTGCTTTCAAAGAAACATACATAATAATAATGTAATACTGGTAAAAGTAGATTAAAAAAAATTTCTACCGATAATTTCTGGTTGCCCATAATCTTTATTTTTTTTTTTTTTTTTTTTGCCTGTAAATTTCTGAGACACCAAAGTCTTCTAACCAAAACAACATCATGTTCTCACGTAATAAAATAAAATAAAAAATGAAATCTGCGATCGCAAATTTGAAGTTATCATGTAAGAACATTATCATTTTTGTCATTATTTTTCTTAATTTATTTAAGTCATTAACCAGTTTAAACCGGTTTGAAAAAGCAATACTGGTAAAAGCACGCCAGCCTTTTAAAAATGCATCTGCTTTCAAAGAAGCGGACATAAAAATAATGCAGTGCTAAAAAAAGCAGGTAAAAAAATATATGCGATCATGAAATGTCCGTAAATATTGCCATTTATATTCATTGCCTACGCGTTTTCGAGATTCAATATTTTTAAAAAACCCTAATGAAAACAGCATCATGTTCTCACATGATAGTAAATACTTTTTACATTAAAATTAATTTTTAAAAAATACATTGTTTTTAGAGCAATAAAATTACATAAAATAAAAAAGATTTAAATAATTACACAGTAATAAAAAGAAAAATAGTATTTCAAAACTCAAATCTAAGCCAGATAACAGCAGAATTTAATCAACCAAGTCAAAATAAGATCACAAAATTATAAAACAAAAAAACATCAATAAAATATAAAAGCAAAGAATAAACCAGTTGAAAGAAAATACACTGTCTATGCAGTGCATAATACTAAGCTAAATTCAAATTTCCATCGTTTAAAACTAAATGCGTCTTGTCTATGGTCAAAGCTTTAAGCAAGCAAACAATCATAATTCTTTAAAAAATGCACTTCTGACCCTTGTTTACTGCATACTGAGAAAAATCACTTTTCTCCCAAAATATTTTAAAAATTGAAATTAAATTCCGCCATCCGATATTTTAATATATTTTTTATCAAATTGTTGAAATAAATGTTAAAACATTTATTTCAGTGTTAAAATGAGGATATTCAAAATACTTTTATTCATTGATTTTTAATTGATTGTTTTCCGCATGAATTCAAAAAAAAAAAAAATTGCACAGTCTTCTGGAAAAAGTTTAACTTCTTTACAGATTTGGCAGGATGCCAAGACTGTCTTGCTGATCAGTCGGCAACCGAAAGTATTTTATTTCTTTGTTAACTTCGCAAGCATTTAAATTGGAAAATCAGAAGAATTATTTTTTATATAATTTAAATTCTCAGAACATCAGTTTCATATTTTTTCTTATTTAACTGTCTCTGATTCTTTATTTTAGCTTATTTTGAATTTTATCGTCTGCTATTCATCTGTTACAAACAAAAATAATAATTATTATAATGACAGCACAAAATAAATATTTTTTAGTTCGTTTTCGTGGTTTTAAATTCGGATATTTTTGTTTTAATTTCATTGACATTCATCAATAGTAATGGATTTAAATATTTTGCAGATTTAAATCCCAAGCAATGCATATTATGGGCTCGCGTTATAATAACTAATCAATTTCATTTTTCAATTCCGCAACTTTACGTTTTTTCTAATGTTATTATTATGTTATTATTAATGGGCTATTTAATGCCCTAACGTTTATTTTTAATGCATATTCCATGAGCTAAGAACTAAAATAATAAATATTTTTCTAAACTTTTCGCAATATTTCACTAAAATCTTATACTAATCATACACAATCTATGCTTATCATTCAATACTGGCAAGAAAATAATGGAAAACGTGTTATATAACAAAAGTAAATCAGTTTCTTCGTATCAAAATAGAATTGGTTTACCAAACATACATCCTATAAATGCCAAAACTTTGAATTTTTTAGCTATATTTTCAGGGCTATATGAAGTTGTACTATCGTTGAAATTATAAGATTATTCATCAAAATTGGAATTAAATATAGATTAAGCGTCTAGAGTTTAATCCGATCACCTACATGATTCAAACATTATATGTGAATGAATAAAAATATACAGTCGCTCAAAAAATTGAGAGTACTTCTTACTTTTACTTGATGAATCTGACTTTCAATGCAAATATCACATAAACTGGAAGTCGTGACATATTTTTATTTTTACACATGACAAGGGGTTTTATTTAAAGGAAAAATAAAGAAAAATCAACGACAAACCTCTAAACTGAAAAATATCAGAAGCATTTTAAATAAACATTAGCAGATTTTTGCCTCAAAAAATTGAGAGTACACTAACGAAATTGTTGTAATATCTCGCAAAGAAAGAAAGCGTTAATATTTAATTGCATGTCTTTTGGCTTTTATAGTGATTTTTAGACGTCGTGGCGCTGATTCGAAAAATTTTTCATGGTATTTGAAGATATTTTAAGCATTATTCTTGCAACACTTGTTTTAAATAGGATTTGTTTTTAATTTTGTATTTTTGAACCTCTATTTTGAATGTGGTCTTCAAATATTCAATGGCATTGATATCATTTACTTTTTCTGTACAGCCGACCACTCCGCCATAACTCAACGTAGCAGTATCGACAGGATTTGTTGTGGCCGACTGTGGACTGTAGCAATGCCCATCCTTACATTGACCGAATCTGTCAAACTGATCTTCTCTTCGAGATAATTGGTCCCAAAGTGGTCAAAAACTGATCACTTCCTCCTCTACAAACTTTCAAAAAGTAGGCAAAAAAAAAAAAAAAAAACTGCTATTTTTAGACAACATGTCCTTCAGAGTCCTAAGATTACTTGGTACCTTCAGTACTGAACTCGAGTCATTATTTTCAACTTGCAGATGTTTTCTACGTTCGGAGATTTCTGTGCATTCCTTTAAATAGTGGTAAACAATACCGATTCCTCCACAAATGCATTCATTTTCTCGCATTCTTCCAAATCTTTGGAAATATGCAGGGAATCTCCCATGTCCTGATATAATTTGGATGACCAGTGGATGGTATCTTCTAATTTTTATTTCTAGATTAGAAATAATATCGTAAGTTACTCTTAATCTTTTGGACATATACCATCTATCAAACTATTGTAGATTAATTTCTTCTCTCAATTCCCATTTTAAGACACCATTTCATTTGGGGACAATTATATCCACATTCTTTTTCTGTGCCACCATCTTTACATATTGATCCGCTTTTTTGTTACCATATATCTCATGGTATCAGGATACTGTGGTAGTGTCAGTAAATGTTGTTTACAATGAAAAAAATCATCATTTTAGTGCTGCATGCATTCTTTTCGGGGTCATTCATTGTCATGTCGAAAAGTGAAATTTCCATCTAAACACAAATTTTTAGTATTACCATTTAGATTGTTTCAACCATATTGATCTTTCACAATGCTACAGAAATTGCTTCATTCATTGGCAGAAATGTAAGTGCTGAAACAGCGCAAAATGTAGTTCTCCAAACTAGATATAAAAATCAAATTGTTTAGGAGAAACTGTTCATCAGATTGTAAATTCATAAAAAGTGCTTCAATTTTTCAAAAACTCATCATTTTAATACCAATAACTTTTGAAAGAAAGTTATACTTAATGATGAAAGAAAATTTAACATTTTTGGCAGCGATAGCCATTACAACGTATGGAGAAAACCTAATACTGCTTTGGTTTTTTTTAAATTATCATATTTCAGTTAAACAGGGTGGTGACTCTATCATGATATTAGGTATTACGGCTTCATCTGAAATAAGAATTTTAGTTCTATAGATGGCATTATGAAACGTTTTGTTTAATTATATATACTTCATAGCAATCTGAAGGAAAGTGCTAAAAATGTGGTTTTAGGTGGAAATTTCCTTTTCCAGCAGGACAATTACCCCAAAAAGAATGCACGTAACGCTAAAATAATGGTGTTTTTTTCATTGCAAACAGCATTTACGCACACTACCACAACACCCTGATATCAATGCCATTGAATATCTGTGGACCACATTCAAAATAGAGGTTTAAAACCAGAAGATTAAAAAAAACTTTATTTAAAACAATTGTTGCAAGAAGAGCGCGCAAAATATCTTCAAATGCCACCAAAAGTTTGTCGAATCAGCGCCACGACGCCTAAAAGTCATTATAAAAGAGAAAAGACATGCAATTAAATATTAACGCTTTCTTTCTTGGCGAGATGTTGCACAAATTTCGTTGGTATGCTCTCAATTTTTTGAGGCAAAAATCTGCTAATGTTTATTTAAAATACTTCTGATATTTTTCAGTTTAGCGGTTTTTCATTGATTTTCCTTTATTTTTACTTTAAATTACATCTGTTGTTGTGTGTAAAAATAAAAATATGTTTGGACTTTTAGTTATTTGTATTGAAAGTCGGATTTATCAAGTAAAAGTAAGGTGTACTCTCACTTTTTTGAGCCACTGTATATAATACTGCCCACAATGAAATACTACCGCACTTATGACGATTAAACGCTTATTTTTAAAGGTTATATCTTTTAATACAAAAATTTTTATATAAGAAATTTCTATATTAAAAAAATAAATCGTTTTACATAATATTCTCTTGACATCTGTGACCTTGCTTTTAATTTAAAATAATATATTTAAACTAAACAATTTTTAAGCTTCAAAACTTCTTAAAATATTATAGATTTTACTTAACAGTTTCTAAGAACAACCAAAAGCTTTTCTCCTTAAGTTTTAAACATTTTTTTTTTAAAAAAGATGTAAAAAAAATATTGGTAGCGAAAAACTCGATTAATAAAACTATTTAAAATATTTTTTTGTAGGAATTACATTACTAACCTTAAAATAAGGTTTTCTTCATGCATTGAAAAATAGTTTTTAATTAAAAAAATTATTTAATATATTTCCAATAAAACCTTCCGTATTTGTCATAGCATTAGTGAGCAAAATTTCTAGAAAATTGTACAATAGAAGCGATTTCTATGACGTACAAACTATTTATGAATTTCCTTTTTATTTATGTAAAGTAGCTAGCAATTAAGTGTTCTCGAGTAAGCCTGAAAATAAGTAGTATTTTTCGAACTAATTGTTATGGCATTTCTCGAGATTATTATAACAAAAGAACAAAGAATGCTATTTTTCATAGCAGAAGAAAGAACCACAAAATCGATTTATTACGCGTTGTGCTGCCATCTGGTGTAATATTTTAAGCCGTTCGTCCAAAAACACTTCCTTTAATGACCTAATTCGTTTATTTTTTAAGTGTTAATTTTTTTTATTTTCAATTTATATTCTTATTTGTTTTATAATGTTATTTATTTTGTTTTTTCTTATCCTAAATCTTTTTATAAAAATTGCAATGCAAAAAAATTATGGACAAGCAAGTTTTTAATAATCCCAAAATAGTACAGAAAACAAAAACTAAATCAATGAAAAGCAAAGCAAAAATAAAAAGAAGCAATATAAAATTTAAACATTTATGTCTTTAATTTTTCAAAAAATAAATATACAAAATTTAATTAAATAACAAATATTCAAATTTTATTTTTAATTTCTATTACTTCATCTGCTGAGTTTTTTTTTAATGCATAAATATGTATTTTTCCACTATCTGTATTTCTACTTCTGACATGCCGTATAGCGATGAAAAGCAATAATATATTAATAATAATAAATATTGAAATAAAATATAGTAAAATTAAAAAGAAAAAATATCTTATTACTTTCTAATCGAAATACCAGACTCTACAATTTTATTGATAAATTTAAGTCTTTGCTCTTCATAAATTAATTTTATACCACTAAACACAATTGGGAATGGTAGGGGGACTGTGTTTATGCGACAATACAAAATGAAAA
Source organism: Argiope argentata (assembly GCA_026289955.1). NCBI lineage: Eukaryota > Metazoa > Arthropoda > Arachnida > Araneae > Araneidae > Argiope > Argiope argentata. The sequence continues at coordinate 739,385 of JAOUZG010022412.1, forward strand.
AAACTTTCCTGACCCGGACGTGATTTGAACACGCAACCTTCTGATCTGGAGTCAGACGCGCTACCGTTGCGCCACCAGGCCATGCAAAATCAAAAGCAAAATTTGTACTGATCCCTGAACATTTACTAAATGGTATTAACACCTTATAGATGTTTTTTTAATTAAAATAATTTTAGAAGTCCTTTCAAAATTATCCAGCATCTTTTATAAAACTTAACCATTCAGTTTAATAATTTTTGTTTATGCCAAAATATTTTTTTTTAATTCGCTTAGCACAAAAGCTAAAAAGAAAAGGAGACTTTAACCCGAAACATCGAAGCACGATGTTATTGATTGTGTAAACAAACATTATTATGCCGTTTTTATTTATGTTATCTTGTTTTACTCTAATTTTTAAAGCAGGTTTATAAATTTTTATCAAAATAACAGAGTATGAGGAATTTTTATTACGTTTAAAGCTATTGAAAAAAAAACTTAAAATTTTTGCAAATAAATTCAATGGTTTTTATTTTAAATGAATTCTACAGTATAATTGATCCATATTAAATCAGACTTCAAATGCCTGATTAATCCTTTTTCTCAAAACAATATATTTTTTAATTTTAATTTAAATTCAAAAATGCTAATTACCTGAAGTAAATTTCGAAAAATTGACATAATATTTGAGTAACTTTCAGTGTATGGTTTAGTACGTGAATAAATATCAAAATTTAAAATAAAAATTCAAAAAATTATAAAACCTGATTTTTTTTTAAATTCTATTTAACCAAAAATGGCATTTTTTGTAATTAAAAGGAGTATTTCTTTTTCGTATCATAAGGTAAAAATAATTTAAACAAAGGGTATTATATATATATATGAACAAGTCATAAAACTATAACAATAAAGTTTTTGAATAATGTTCTTGCATTTAATTTTTTGAACTCTTGTAAGTAAAATGAACACACATAATTATCTCAGAATAAATTCTGATGAAATTCTTGAACCAGCAGTTATGATGTAGATAATCCAATCCCTATAACAGTAATTAGTAAAATTTACTGAATCTATACAGCAGTATATATTTCGATAAAAAATTACAGAAAATTTAACCCTTCAAACAGTATTCTGTATAATGTAGTTCAATTTGAAATAAAAAACAAGAAATTTTAATCAGTTTTAAAATTTATTAGTAAACAATCCTTTCTTTATAAACATAGTTATAAGCATAATTAGATACTCGGGTCAGGCTAATAACCCAGCCTTATGGTTTGAAGAAATTTTGTATCAAAGATATTATCCATTAATAAGAATATACCTCTTATTTGCAATAATTGCTTTAATGGGAAAATATATGAAACAGGAATTTTAATATTTTCAAATCAGAGCCAATATATGCTATGAAAACGTTTTATATTCGAATGCATGTTGTGTGTAAACCTTAATATTCTACCATATGAGCAGACAACTAGCTCACTTTTACCCAAATATTCTATAAATCTTTTTATACATAAAATCTTGATTAGTTTTCAGCATTTTTCGGAAGCAGTGTTTCCAGATATTAGTTAGATAAAAATTTTATCCATGGAATGCACACATTTTTTGTTAATGTTGACAGTATGTTTATTGCCCTATCTAAAAAAAATTATCAACATTATTCCTCTTCAAAGAATATATTTCATATAAAACTAAATTGGCACTAAATAGTAAGCACATCTCAAAACTTGAGAACATTTTGAAAATTTCTGATAACTAGGCATTTGAAGTAAATCTTATGTTAATAATACCTACTATTATTATAAATTAGTAAATTTAAGATAAGCATATAAATAGGTATCATAAGGTTCAACTGAAAACAAAAAAACTGTAGAGTAACCGACTAACTTAATATTTTATTTAGGACTAGCCGCCTTTGGCGACCAGTCGGTTCGCCAGTATTAATGCTCGCTAAAATTTTCAAATAATATTTTATGTAGCTGTGTCCCATAACAGATTTTTCACCGATATATTTTTAAACCAAACAAATTTTGATAGTCATATAATTCATTTATAGTATTATTTTCTTCAGATGTTTTGTTCATTGTACTACTCATCTTTCTCTTTCTATCCGTGCAATGATTATCCTGGAATTAATATTTTACTTAAATGGTGGAGGGAAAAGTCTAAAATTCTACGTTTTTATAGAATGAGATTCAAATTTTCATAAATGTAAACACAATAAACAAATAAAGACACTATTGGTTTTCAAGCGATGCGAAAGTTTAAAAAGACCTTGAAAAATACCGCGCACAGAGAAAATAATGGTAACACACAGACACTTTTCTTTTCTTCATTACTTTTCTTTCTACACTCTTTTTTTTTTTCCTTTATTCTTTTTTTCTTCCTTGCCCAGACTTTATTTTGAGCAGGCATGGATTAAATATTCAAACCGACTAATAATAAAAGCAACTATTTTCTTTCTTTTTTAAACATCCCGTTATCTATGAATGAAAACCAACTGATTTCCCGTAATTCCTTCTAAACAAGTGATAATTTATTACTTCCTGCTATCTTGCTCTGTGTGGGGGAAGGAAATGAAGCATTTTGGCGGGAAAGTAAGAAAAGTGTCGTTTTAACTATTTTCCTCGCAGTTTTCTCATTTTTCTCTCCATAAGAACCATCCTCGTGTCTTAACGAAAATATTAAAATAAAAATTAGACGAATCGGTCGAGCCGTTCTCTAGTTTTGCGCTTAGCAACGCATTTCGAGTTGCATTTTTATTAATATAGATTATACTGTTATACTCATTTTTCTTGCACACTCTCACAATGAAACTGTTTCCAAATAGTAGGAACAGTTAATTCTTTGAATGCGACTAAATTTGGTATTTGAAATAAAAATTTACCTAAAGAATCCAATTTTAAATTTTTGCCAATAATCTAAATTTTAACACACTGCCATTTCTATAAGATATTTTAAAATTTGAAACAGGTTGTCTTGAAACAAATATTCAATCGTTTTGCTACCGCTTTTCCATTGATGAGATTTTATTCACTAGTTAAGAAAATCTTCTCTAAACATGTAACCTCAAATACAAATGAGGATATTTCATGTCTAGTAAAATTCAGTATCTACTATCTATCATAATGAGAACTTCCAATAAACACAAAATCTGTTAAAATCTCAGGGACTGAAAATCAAGCAAAGCTTTTAATAAATACCCCTCAATAGAAGTCATTATCAAAATAATAGTTCAACTGTCAATTAGATATGCTTAAACTTACTTTTAACTTGACTCAGTTTGAAATTAAAAGATTTTTATTTCTTAGAAATTTATTAAATCCCAATATCATCATGCATACTTTTAATTCCTCTTTCTACATTTAAAAAGGATAAATAACCCCTCATTAAATTTAATATGATCACTAACTCAAATTACAATCCAATAGAAGAATGATTAAATCTTGTATTAATTTGAATGAATTACAATTGTTTTGCTCTCATCAACCTATTAAATGAGTCATACAATCAATATATAAATTTAACTAAGATTTTTTTAGCAACATGGTTTGAATGCAATGCCAAGAATACAATACAAGAAATACTGCCGAGATGCAAAATCTTGTTAATTATTTTAATTATGAAATTTTTTTAAGATATATGTTCTATACGCCAACCACTAAAATATATTTTCTTAAATCTTACAATATCAAAAAATAACTATCTTGTTTAATGCAAACATTCAGTATATTGCATACAACAGGTTATTACCTTTAATAGAATATGAAAACTGGATATGGAATGGAATAAAATATTTTATCCTAGACAAAATCCTGCCTTTTTTTCCCATTCTAAGAATTTGACAGTAGGAAAATGAATCAAGACATACTCAGAAAAAGACAGCAAATTAAAAAATTATATACATTTTATTTATGCAGTTAATATACATGCTCCACCTACAGATTTAATTTTTTCTTCAGCTTCTTTACTAAAAAATCTTGCTTTCACAATCACAGGTTGCCTTGGTAATCGGCCTTTACCAAGAACTTTGTAGAAACCCTAAAAAAAAAAAGAACAAAAGGTTAATAATAAGAAACCATTTATGAAAATCAAAAGAAGCAGTTTTAGAAGGTTATTATTACTGTCTGAAAATTATCAGTCTCTCGTAAGAGATAAAAAAAGATGACTTTCATTTTATATAGCACTGTTCGACACACGGTAGCCCAATAAAGATACCATGTTCTTAAGCAGTGCATATGTATATAATGTCCCAATTTTAATTCATGTACATATCTTTTCCAAAACAGAAATAACCGATAGCTCAAAAAATGATTTTCCATCAGAATTTAGAACAGATCCCAGCTTCTATTTTTCTTATTAGAAGTTCACAATGAATTAATAAGCAAGCTTAAAATATACTTAGTGAATTTTTATAACAAAAATATCTCCAAAAGTGTTATTTTCAGAAATTCATTACATCAGTATTCAGTACAGTTCGGGATAATTTCATCCTAAGATTGCTATGGTAATGCATTTACAGTGTTTCTATTTTTATTGTGTCAAGTCTCAATGTAAATATATATAACTAAAGCACATATCCAAATCTTAATTGAATAGATTCAATAAATGCAATGCAGGAAAAACTATATTCCAAATATTATTAGTCATAGTTAATAAATCTTTGCACAACTAAAATCCATAAAAAAAATCCTCAACTATAATTGACCAAGTAAAACTATGAATTTCTATTTCATTCTAATCAACTTCTGCCAGAAGAAGACACTAACCACTGAGAGATAAATTTTTCTCAGAGTAATTGAAATTCATGTTTAAAATTACTTTCATTACGTTCTAAATCACTTTTAGTAACAGAATTGCAGCGTTTTAAAATGCTTAAATATGACAAAATTGCTCTAATTAATTTAACAAACTGGAAAATAGAATAAACCGAAATGGCACCTTTCTTCATAGCTACAAAATTCACTTTCATGTGTTTCGTTTCAGAAATTTGTTTTTCATCAGTATGCAGAACAGGTCTGAGGTTTTTCATCATTAAGAATATTGTCAAACACATAAAAGAAATTTGTGTAACTATTTCACTACAAAATAAATCATTCTTCAATAATTTCTTTTTATTAATATTCAATAAAGGCCTGAAGAATCTCATTTTTAAAAACATGATCATCATACTTACAATACATTATAAACCTTTCAGAAATAATGTCAGTTACCAATGACACAAAATATCAATAGAACAAAAATTTTATTTCAAAAATGCATTTTCAGAAGCTTCATATTTGTCAACATTCACAACGGGTCTGGATAGTCTCAATGTTGAAAGATATTTCAAAACACAGAAATATTCCCACCAAGCTAAAAAATGCCTATTCAAGTAAAAAAAAAAAAAATTTCATTTGTATCAGAGCTTTAGTAGTATCCCTCATTATACTTCAGACTGGGACGGTACTGAATCTCATCATTTCCAAGAATAAAAGTGCATAAATTATAAAATTATAAGCTATTACAGATTGCATCAGAACATATAGTAGTATCCCTCATTATACGTCAGACTGGGACGGTACTGAGTCTCATCATTACAAAAATAAAAGTGCACAAATTATAAAATTATGAGTCATTGCAGATTGCATCAGAACATATAGTAGTATCCCTCATTATACTTCAGACTGGGATGGTACTGAATCTCATCATTACAAAGATAAATGCAGATCAAAAGAATTCAATTGTATATGTAATGCCCCTCATATTTTGGATTAAAATGAGGTTGGTTTTATTAATTACATGAAATATTTTTCATACTTCATGAAATTTTCAATGACATACTTTCAGAAAATTTAGGTCATCAGATTTCAGAAGAGGTCTGAGAAAATTTTCATCATATTAAAAAAATAAATTGCATTATATTAAAGAATATGTATTTAAAAGTAGAAGGGCTTGACATTAATGAAGATATGTAAACTTAATTCTACAAGTGAATGATTTTCAACAAAAAGCATTTTTAAATGTGTTGAGATACTTCACAAGCAAAACAAGACATAACTGATTTTACATCAGAAGAATCCAACTTTTATTTTGCACATTTCCGACACCTGTTGTCTAATAAGAAAGACTCCAAGTTCTAAATAAGTGCAAGACTTCATTCGAACTGTACTGCTATAAAAAGTATGAATATTTAATTTATTAAAACAAAGCACCTATGAAATCTGTGTTCTGGCAACTGTTTAGTTTAGTATCCTGAATCCAGCATTTTTAAATTATTTAACTAAGTAATGCAACAGCATAAGGAAGATGTAGAGGCTTTCAATTTTTTTTTGTAAGGCGTAAAAGTTTGATTTCTACCCTACTAAATGCATTTTCTAAACCTGCTTTGAAACAGAAGGTTTCTGTCTTTAAAATTAAATATAATTTGTTTCAATAAAATTCCCTACGTTAGACCATGAAGACACCTTAAAGGTTACACTCGGCTGTTTAAAAGCCATCATTTAGATCAAAAAGTAATAAGACTGAAGTTTTTGAAGAGCATTTAAAAGATTAGCCAGACTGCGTTTTAACCAGCAAAATAAGCATTACACAATGTAAATTCCATTATGATTTAAATTATCAATCAAAAAATTTTAAAAAGGATAATCTACCATGATATTAAAAGTCTTGGAACTTTGAATATTCTATAATTTTTGATAAAAAAAACTTAGCAAAATCAAAATTAATCTAGATCCTACCATTTTGACCATAAATGTTAGGATACTCCATAACAAAATAAGATAAGCTTAATTTTGAATTTGGAGGATCAGTCATTTATATAGCACATTTCCGACGCCTGCAGTCTAATAATACGGACTGCAAGTTCTAAATATGTGCAAATCGTCAAATACCCAAATTCAAAACATTTCACAAATGCAAACACTTATACATTTTCTAAAAGTTTATTACTTATTTTAGGACAAATTTTAACTTTCCTGAGTGTACTCTCAACTTTGACGATATTTCTCTATATTAATAGAAAAAAAGGCGCATGGATTTTATAATGGTTAGCTTGCATCAGAGCAAAAAGTGATTTCCCTCATCATATTTCAGACTGGGACGGTACTGCATCTCATCATTACAAGAATGAATGCTCATAATAAACCATTTGACCATTAAAAATGGTTTGACCATGAATAATAATAAACCATTAATTTAGATTGAATGGTTCTATATACCATCTCAATATAATAAAGATAAACTATATTACACAACTATTAAATGTTTCAACCTGTATTGTACACTATTATAAGAATTGTAATAAGTGAATTTTAAAAAAAAACAGGAAATGGTTTCAGCTTTCAATACAAGAATAGATTATAAAACTGATTCCAATTTGTATTAGGACATTTAGTAATTTCCTTCACCATACTAAATAATGTGATATCTTATTTAATAGAAATTTGCAAGTTAATGGATCACTGTACTGCCTCAGAAAACACCAACATCAGCATAAGATGGAGGTATGCAACCCAAGCACATTTTATCTGGCATATCTTTTCCCCTTGCCAAGACTCGGGTCCTTGCAAGTCTACAGATATGCACAGTAGCTAGTATCTTAGTTTTAAAAAATTATATTTATTCAAAAGAATTTGAAATTTTTATTTTGCAATCTGTTAACTACAATTGAGCATACAAAAATATCTTTAATAAAATCTTTATCAGTTCCTTTATAATATATTCATGTGATAAAAAAAATCACAATGATGTAGGAAAATTGCTCTAGCTGATAAATATATGCATGTTAATGATTCAATCTGAAAAAGCAATATTTATCTCTAACAAATTTAAAATTTTATTTCATAAATATTGTAAAATTTAAAACCCAAAATTTTTGTAATAAAACTTCCTTCAACAAATAGTTATTGGTAACATTTTTTTTAATTAGATATAAATTGGAAAAAATTATACTGTAACATAAGATACAAGTGGTGTAAGAATAAGTTTAATAGGTCTATGTACAAATAATGGGGTTAAAAAGTACATATTTCAAAACAAAACCAAAATTAATAAGTGAAACTTAACTATTTAAGTTATAATTAATTCTTTTACAAAAAAATCCAGGAATTACATTCATAAGATATGAATAAGAATTTTTTTTATTGTTTTACTTTTGCGAGCCCCAGTATTGTAAAAATATCATGGGAAGTAATAAAAGTAACTTTTTATTTAGCATATCTTTTCCCCTTACTGAGGCACAGAACCACAGCAAGTCTACAGATATGCATCAGTTTGAGGATTAATTATATGAAATTTTTTACAATAAAAAATTTGAAAATTAAAGTAAGTAAATTTCATAAGGCATAAAAAGCTGGAGAGTGATTCCCTCCAGTTTCTATGTACCACTAAGAAACAAAATAAAAATTATTTTAAGTACATATCATACAATTTCACTGTGCAATGTCATGTTTATTACTTTCCGAGAACAAAACGACGACTTTTAAATATTTGAATCATTCCAGATAATTTAAAAGATCATATTGTAACGTTTTTAGCGTAGCGGGTTCGGATTGAATGGACTTCAGTTGAGGACAGCACAAACAAATTTATTTACAGCTATTTACAGTAAAAATAATTGATAAAGTAAAAATTTTAGATAAGTACAATTCAACAATAATCAGGCACTCACAGCGTAAATGCAAGTCTTACGCACAATATACACAGTTTGAAAAACAGCTATCGTATAGCACAGCAGCAGTAAATCACAGCGAGCTCAATATCACAGCGTTAATAGCAAACGCAGCTCACCAATAACAAATCCTCTAGATCAGCGAGACGCTTTTCATTTCAGAGCAAACTCTCAACTAACTACTCGCTCCGGCTATTCGTCCTTATATAGCCTAAAAGCGCATGCACCTGAATCTCGTGAAAATTCTCAAAACAACGCGCACAGTCTAGCGGCTACTAGACTATTCCTTTCGCCAAACCAATCAAGCTGGTGCGAGGCTCCTCGCCAAACGTCGCCAACTTTGGCGAGTTTTCGTGCCGCTCGCCCGCTTGTAACAATATATTTATCTTATTTGTTCAAGATGGATCAATCATACTTACAGCATTGACAACATCAATCACAGGAGCTTTGCCTTCAGGGTGATCTTTGTACTGTAATCTTGTTTTCTCGGAAACTAAAGACCATAATTTGTCAATATTTATGATAGGCATATATTTTTGGTTTTTCTTTAGATGGAAATTTCTCATGCCAACTTTACCAAAATATCCAGGATGACTAGAAAAAAATTCATCTTTATTATAAGTAATATATACTAATCACACATACATTAATCATTAAACTAATAATAGTTGATTAAAAGTAATTTCTGCAATATACAAATATGAGATCAATTGGAACTAGTGTTTGAAATAAGCAGAGAAAATAATTAAAATTATTACAAACAGCACATAATTTTTTTTTCAAAATGATTTAGGGATTTCCCCTTGAAAAAATTAATGCATATCAATTTTTCACAACATTTATTTTTAATCTAGTAATGTTAGTCATGGAATCAGAAAATTTTATTCATCAGATATATCAGAACAGGTCTGAGAATTTTCATCATAAAAATTCACATTAAAAATATTCTTCAAGTACTCATAATTGAAATATGCCTTTTCTACATTGCCACAGAATACATTTAGTTTAAACCAGTCCAGACATTAGCAACTATATATGCGGCTCGGCATACTTCAGGGATACTAGATAATCGACACCAATACAGGAAAACATTTTATGCAATGCAATAATTTCCTCAAAAAATTTCTCGTCTTTCATAATAATCAGACAGGGATAACTATTTAATTCATCACATAGTGCTTTTTCATGATAAGAATTGTGTATAAATTTAATATCTATAGTTTAATCAGCATTCAAATTCATATTTGGCTATTTGATTTATTATTAAAATAGGAAATTTTTATTACTGTTAACAAAATAGCACCAACAATTAATTTTAACAAACATTAAGAGCTTGAATGAGAAATTATATAATATTTTATTCATATCTGTAAGACTAATTTAAAGCCATTTTTAGTCGTTTATCAATATTTATACTTATAATAAAACACCAATGATGATTAAACTAAGATACGATTCTTCATAGACTTTATATTTTAAATTAGAATAATATTCATTACTTAATTCGCATGCATCAGAACTTTGTTTTCTTTCATTAGCATCAGACAGGGATAACTATTCAATTCATCATGTATCTTTCTTGGGGTCCCCCCCAACTAATTTGAAATTAGTCAGAATTAGATATCTAACACATCAGTATAACTAATAGAGTTCATGCAGATTAAATAATATTATTTCTATTAATATGCATCAGAACTTTATCATCTTTCACAAAAGAATCAGACAGGGATAACTAATTAATTCATCATGTAGCATATTTTATAAAGGCTTATTTTTATAACAAGGTAGTAAAGGCACTAACATTAAAATAGTTTTTAAAAAATAAATGCATTTTAATTGCATTTATATAACTATATAAATAGAAAAAAATCATCAGAATATTATTGTCCTCATGTCATTTCAGACAGGGATAACTAAATTCATCACATAAGCAAATAGAGAGAAATAAAACCCACTTTTCTGAGGGAAGACCTTTAAAAGAGGGTAGAAATCAAAGAACAGGAAGTCTTTAAATATACATCAGAATTCAATTGTCTTTCATTAATATCAGACAGGGATAACTTTTCAATTCATCATAAAATATTTTTGTCTTGATACTTAAGCTTTATATTAATCAAACTAGAAAATACAATTAAATGAAAATGTGTTTACTACAAAACTGATAAGTTTTCAATTTAGATTAAATTCCATAAATTTATAGAAAAACTATGTATATTTTGCTAACAATCTTCTAAAACAACTTTGATTAACTTATTACAACCATTTTATAAGTAAATTTCAAACAAAACAGTCAAAATGTAAGCTAAAACTATGTTGCATCAGAGTACATAATGTCCATCATTAAACATCAGACTGGGACGGTACTGAAGACTCATCATAATCAACAAATAAATAAGAGTACATTACAAAGTTTAATTCTATAACAGAGAATTTCGTCAAATAATTTGCATCAGAGTACATAGTATCCCTCATTATAGTTCAGACTGGGACGGTACTTAAATCTCATCATAGCAAATAAGTAAGATTTTTTTTTAAGAAAGTACACCAATCATAATTTAAACTAAACACTTATATTACTCTTGACGAGTCAAAACCTGAAAACTGTCAGACAGCAATTATCAAAAATGAAATTGAGAACAGGTAACCAATGAAAAATATTTTTCTAATCTTTCAAGTCTTAAGATTTCAACTTTCGGATAATTGTACTCTATAAATGGGTAGGATACAGTAAGAAATTCTATGTTAAGCTTTTAACTTGTATTTTATCCTGTTAGACAATAAGTGGAAAAGGGGATGGGGGATTGCAATATTTTTTAATTCAGTTTGATTATTCTTATACAGGTGGCAATAAAACTTTTGGGAGTTGCAATAAACTTTTACTTTTTACAATATATTGTAATCAAGAAACAGAAAGTGAGGAATTAACTATTATGCTCACATATCTAACAAAACAAGCTAGTCAAATAGCTAGCATTTCTATCAATACAATAATAGAAAGATTTAGAGAGCAAATGAACCATAATTTACACTTAACCCTTAGTAGCCTGATTTACGAATGTGATTTATTTTTAATATTACTGTGTTTGCTTGAAAAAATAAAACAATAACAACATTTGATTTTTTTTACAATTTCGTTGGAAAGAATATTATACAACAGTAAAATACGTACAGCCAACCTATAAAAAAAACTAATAGTAATGTGAACAGGTTTAAAAGATTGGTATCAAAATTGAAACTCTAGGTTATTAAGGATTAAATACAAATCTTTTTGAAGAACATAACAATTTTTACTACAGCTGGAAAAAAAAGGAAAAAATTAATTCAATTACTTAATTTATATAAAAGAAACTGATTAAATTGCTTCATGTTTTAAAAAAAAATACTTGGAATTCTTATCAAAAATTAATAAAGAAACCTATTATTTATTGTCAGTTATGTTTGATTTTTATTTAATAGCCAGGAGAAAGGACCATTCTTAAACTTTAAATATTATCTTTTCAAGCAACTTACCAGATTATCTGAAGATATTGGACTTCCTAATTCTACAATTTCAACCCAATTTTAAATATCAAGTTTTACACTGCATCCCTATTTTGTCAAAATCAACACTTATACATGAAAGTATTAAGGTAAGGTGGGTTTCCTTTATCTAAACATCAACACCAGATATAACAAATTTACAATAATGTCCATCAACTAATTGTAGAAATACTTGACAATTCTTAAATCACATCTAGAAAACTGATCGTCGTAACAAGAATACAATTTTACATACTTTTCTCATTTAAACAAATTTTAATCAATAAATAAAAATAGACATACTATTTATCAAAATTTATTCTGTGATGATGCATACCACCAGCATTACCACGACCTCCAGGATGCTTACGATGTTTTCCTGCAAAAAAATATTTTACAATACAGAAAAAAATAACATGTTAATAGATAAAAACTTTTCTAGTATAATGTATAAATTTCTATTAATAAATACTAATAAAAAGAAAAAATTGATTATATCCAGGAATATCTGAAATTTATATGGTAAAGCCTAACTTTAGTTTTTCACAGTGACATGGTGTATTTATCAAGTTAGATAACTTCTTGGGTAAAAACCCATTTGTCATAAAAAAATAAAAATAATAACATCTGCCACATATAATTACTTTTCGATTTAGAAAATTGTTAACAGGCATATTTTACTCATGTTCATTTACAAAATAATATTTTGGGCTTCGCACACTAATGAAATTGTCTCAAGACGTAACAAAAGGAAGAAATTTTTACTTATTCTGATTTGGGGAGAAAATGGCAATATTACATCTACCTATCAGTTCATTTTATTGATTTCTTACATGTTCATGTCTCATTTTACTTTTACACAGTTGGTTTGTATTTTTCACTGTTTATTTGAAATTAAATCTCCCATCTACCAATTATGTCTAATGCAACAGACAAGTTTTAAATAAAGTCCAATTTTGCACAAAATATTAAAATATATTGTGATCAACAACTAAATATGAAATACTTCAGTGAGAAAATATTTGTTTTCTATTTGCTTTTACATAATAAATTGCTAATTCATAAAGCTAAACAGAACAGATAAAAAATGTTATAAATTTTATAAAGATAAATGATAAAAAATTGGAATTTTTACTCAAAAAAAAATCTATTAACTAGTTGGTATTCTGGATAGCATCAGAGCATATAGTAGTATCCCTCATTATACTTCAGACTGGGACGGTACTGAA
>JAOUZG010022412.1:752768-779160 GCA_026289955.1 Argiope argentata
ACTTAATTCTACAAGTGAATGATTTTTAACAAAAAGCATTTTTAAATGTGTTGAGATACTTCACAAGCAAAACAAGACATAACTGATTTTACATCAGAAGAATCCAACTTTTATTTAGCACATTTCCGACACCTGTTGTCTAATAACAAAGACTGCAAGTTCTAAATAAGTGCAAGACTTCAATGAAACTGTAGTCCTTTTATATGTTAAGGATAACTTAATTTAATAAAACAACACTCATAAAAAAATTTCTAAATAGTGTTTGCTTCGAGATCTTAAAACCAGCATTTTCAAGATTCAGCTTAGCTAGGCAGTAATATAAAACGAAGCAAGATGTACATGCTTCCAGATTTCTGTTAGGTTTTGAGTTTGATTTCCATCCTACTAAATGCACTTTAATTCTATACCTGTCTAAACCTGCTGAGAAATGGGAAAATTTCTATACCCAAAATTGAATCTTTTGAATATCATTGATAGCTTATTATTCTAAAGCTAAACAAAACAGCAGATCAAAAAATGTTAAGAAAAATTAGGTAAAATTCTTACACAAAGAAAAAACATCAATCAACTAATTAGTAATATTTGATTTAAAGGGAACCAATAGTAAAAATGCAAAATATCAATGGTTTGCAAAAGAAACCTATTTTAATCAATGACTGTTTCAACCTATTTATAAAATGAATATGCAAACTGTCATAAATATATATATTAAATATAACTAAATTTTTTATAAATATAAAAACTAAACAATTATATAAAATATAATTGCCATTAAATAAACTTGTCATAGAGTAAAATGTACTTATTCCACGACAAGTACTCATTAAAAACAGTTAGCTGGATAAGTGTATTTAAATTTAAGAAATATCTTAATATATTCCATACTATACCAATATTTTAAGTGAATCTATAAAGGACCGTATTAGGTAAAACAGGCAAAGCCCTAACATGATAGAAATCGGTTTTTTTTATTTTACTTTCATTTAAATTACAAGGTCCATATATTCATTTATTTTCCAATTTAAATTGAGTTTTGCTTATTTAAGAACACTATTCAAAGAATATTCCTATTTACTTTAAGAAAATTTTATATTTTTATTATACTTAAAAAACCGATTTAAAATTTTAAAAAAATTTGATCTTATAATTAAATATATATCCATGTTTTAGAATCAATTGTTAATCAGAAAATAGTTCATAATTTCTTTTACTACAGTTAGTTAAAATTTACAACCATACAAGAAAATATTTAGTTTTGTAAATTTGAAAAAGGATATGCAAGACATCTTTACCTAAAGAAATTATAAAAATTTTAATTTTAAAAGAAATTCAGGTTTAAAATAAATAGTAATAAAGCATTCATATCTATTCATTATTAATTGAGTAATACTGTGAGAAACGACTGAATATTTTAAAAATTGTTTTGAAATTGGGCATTTTAAAGACAAAAATATTGTTTAGAATTCCTAAACCTAGAATTTTCATTTAAAATTCCTTCTCCATTTACTAAATGAATTTCTTCCAACATCAAACTAAAAATATAAACTTAGCAAGCTAATGACAATGTAAATCAACATAAATGTATACTATATCATATAAAAATACATTTCAGATAAAATTTAATTTATGTGCAGTTTAATTCTGATACATTCATTTCACATAAATAAAAATTAAACCAAAAAGGTCTGTGAATTTGTATACCATATGTACTGCTGAGTATCTACAGTAGAACCAAGATAGAACTTTTCACAGCAGTACTCTTGTTATCAGGGATGAAAATAATGGGTTCAGTCCTTGAAGAATATAAGTTTTTGTGAGCACATTCTGATCATCCATTTCAGAAGTCAAAAGCCAATTCCAAAGAGTAAAAGCTAGAGTTGTCTCTTGACATCTTGCAGAAATTTCATTAGTGTGTTTGACCCTTTATGAAGAAACAAAAGAAGTACCTATTCGGCCATGACCATGGCTAACATGTCCTCTCAGCTTTCTGGTCTTTTTCTTATGGGTAGACTAAAATAGAAAAAAAAGTTATTAAATAATGTAATAATTAAGTAAAGTTTGCATTAGAATTGTATATGATAAATAGGTTTTTATTAGGTGAATTGTTACTAAGTACAAACAAGCATTAAGTTGCCAAATCTAGAAGATATACACTTAGTAATGTAGGATGGCTCAATATTTTTTTTGTCAGAAAAAATTCAAAAAATTAACAAAAAAGTAAATAAAAATTAGATTATAATATTGTTTATTATAAAGCTACTTACAAAAATATCTCTAAAGAATTTGCTACAAGGATTCAGAATAAAATATTTTAGAAATTAAATGTGATAGCAAAGTAATTTATGCTTACTGTTTCAAAGCAATAGCTTCTAATATAGAGAAACTATGGTTTGCACTTGAGAATTAAATAATAAAGTTAATAATTTAAGCTATATGACTCACAATTTAATTTTCCAAGCTAATTTAATAACTTAAAAACATAAGACTAGTTAATAGATTTTATTCACACAAGATATCAAAATGAAAGAATTGGGGAAGGCCCTTGTCAAGAAAAAAACCTGATAACCTACCTAATAAGCAGCAACTTATTCTATTAAAATTACAACTCAGCAC
This sequence comes from Argiope argentata, assembly GCA_026289955.1. Lineage (NCBI taxonomy): Eukaryota > Metazoa > Arthropoda > Arachnida > Araneae > Araneidae > Argiope > Argiope argentata. The sequence goes on from JAOUZG010022412.1 coordinate 755,382, forward strand.
CATTATATCACTATTATGCCCAATTCTCTTACTTGGCCATAAGTAGTTTGCTTCAACATTCAAATATTTAACTAGTAAAATTTAAATATACAAAGTGATTATAAATAATTAAACTTATTGAGGATTTGAATTTCAATTATAAATTTCAGCATCAAACAAAGCTAGCACTAAATTAAAAAAATGTCGTTTTAGCCAAGAAAGGAGTGGAATATCTATATGAAAAAGAACTTTAAATAATATTATAGTTATTATATGAAATGAACCACTGAAATAGAATTTGCATTATAAGTGATTTTAATCATTATAAAACATATTTTTAATTTATTTTCTCCAAAGTGGTCATTAAGAACAGAAAAAATTATTAAATTTTAATTTATAGCAAAAAAATTGAAATCAAAGGGATGTGTTGAATCTACTTATTTCATATAATTAGAACCTTCAAAACTGTGATAAGATAAAAAAAATTAATGAAGCGAAATAATTTTATAAAAAGAGGAAACTGGGAAGAGTATAATTTAAGATAAATCCAAATAAAAATTTCAACAATCATTTAGATTAATGCTTAAATGGTACTTTAAAAGTATAAAACTATTTTGAGTAAAATAGAATACTGCAGAAGGATGGTGCACGCATATAATACTTAACCAAAAATTTGATTGATAATTGACAACCAGGTTAATGTTTATTTAAAGATTTAAGATTGCTTTACTTTTTATTAAGTGATATTTTATTTGCTCATTACTATTCTGATTTTTTAAGATTGTTTATTTTAAGATTTTTCTAGATATAAAATTTCCTATTTTACAATACTAGTAATAAATCAAACTGATTGAAGTTGCAAGATAAAGTACAATTTTTAATAATTAATACAATGGGGAAATGCAAGATCTTTTTATGTTTGAGAGCATTTTAACATTTATCACACAAATATAAAAATATTTTAAAACACCAGCTAATGATAATACATGATACATCCATTAATAAAACATACATTGATTCATATAACTAACTACTTTGTTTCAATGCATAAGAACCATAAATTCCTCATTCCAATAACAATTATATATTAGTAGCCAATACAGAAGATATGATCATGTCAATTAAGTCATTGCCATTTTAAAAATTGTTAAAACATACAGTTCATCTTCTTAAAAATAGATGAATTGATTACAATAACTAATTTCATGTCAAAAGGAGGTTGATGTGAAAATTGATTCATTTTATTCCATATAGATTCCTTGAATTCTTCGATGTTTTATGAAAGTTTCTTAGAGAATGAAAGTGATAATACGTAGCAAAATCATGGGAATCATCAAAAATATCAATTTATTTCATTTTCTTTCTAAAGTTCAGATATGAAGAAAGTTACATTTTTGAATTTTAGGCCTGTGAAATTATTCGGTTGAAATAGGTCAGCAAGAAAAATAAAATTTTCAAAATAAAGGGAAAATAGATTATTTATGATATAATGTTCAAAAAAGAATGTCTAATTTGTTCTAAAAAGATGTCTAATTTGTTCTGTTTATAATTCATAATCATATTACTGATTATGAACTATGATTAAAATACTATACAAAGCTTTGTACTGTGTGCCTAATATTCATGTATATAAAGCAAAAACAAAATGCTTCTTATTTTTTTAGATTCTAGTAGTTCATAGTTTAAGGTATTACTAAAAACTACTTGCATTTAACCGGTAATGATTCTATCTTTAAAACCTTTCGTAATCTCGAAGCTGCTCTTATCATCCTAACTGAAATAAGCTTTAATATAAAATAATTTATAATCACAGAGAGCAAAAGTATTTGAACTTTTTGTGGATGGGTTTATTGGTGCGAAAGCCATTTTTTGGATATACTGAGACAAGTTTACGATCTGGTATTTAAAGTTTAAAAAAAAATCTTAGCAATCTTAACATTTAAAATCTTTTTAAGGAAATTAACTCGAACGGACAACAGAAAAATATGCAGGAGCAGCCCTCACGAAACAAATTCTAATTTCGAAAAGTCAATAATTGGTCAAAAAATGTAAATTTGTTTAGAATAACGATAAAATAGGTTACATTAAGACTTTATCTTATAGTGCTTTCACTCAAAATTAATAATTAATTCTTTATTTAATTGATTGAAAAAGATTTAAAATTTAACTTACCATGATGCCAATTTGCAACTGACGCCAAGAAGTACCGTCGTTTTCACGAACAGCACAAGGAAGGAAAAATGAAAAGATGGAGCTGAACGAACGAATCACAGATTACAGATCGCCACATTCATTACAATAGTCAGTAGGAACGAATCATTGAAAAACAGATTAATTGGCATCGTTACAAATCACTATGAATCACACATTTTCCTTTCAATTAATTGCAGCATATTTTTATTATTTTATTTAGTTCTTTCAAAATAAAATATTATGATTTCTTCATGTACTTAGATTCTTAAAAATGACGTCAAACTTCAAACTATTTTCGATCGAATTACTTGTCTTAAAATTATTATTTGTGTATGTATTTCTGTATCTCTTCTACAGTACAACAAAAGAAATTCAAATATTCATGACTATTAAATCCTGATTTTATGCCACTACCACAATGCCAATCCAAAATGGGACTGCAGCGGATAACCAAACCAACATAGTTCAACTCTCATGAACATTTCTAAACATGGATTCTTGATGACATAAATGATTAAAGGCCCTATCACACGGCGAAATACCGTCAGCACTTTCGTCGATAGTTGTCGATTTGTGCCCGCTGGCAACCGGTCAAGCAAGTTTTCCGTCATCGTCAACTTTTTTTAACCGGCTTGAAAATGTCCACGATAGTGACGGAAATATCGTTTGCAAACGAAATTCAACCAATCATGGGAAACTTTTCTGTGACGTAGTGTGCCAAGAAAGGCATCGGTTGGCGCTACAATAATATTGAAAAAGCATGCATTTAATGTTACATATTGCTAAGTACTAAAAATAGTTTCGACAAAATGAAAAAAGCGAAGTAAAACTACGGTATCTTTTCCCCATTCTGTGGAACAACTTATTGCCCCCACTTTAAAAAAACTGACACTACCGTATGGGGAATAGTTATCTAGAAGGATTGTGATGGAATTTTCAGATATTCAACAGGATTTTTTTAAGTAAATAAAAAAATATTAATTCTGATGTGAATTGTTTTCTTTATGTGAAATATATTTGACCATATTCAGTCTTTATTTATTCAAATAATAATATAATCTTTTGATTATAGTAATTCCTTAAATAGTTTGTTAACAGCTTCTATATAATTAAAAAAAATTTAACTCCAATGTTAGAGTTAAAAATATAATATTGATTTTAAATTTTAATACTTAGATGTTCCTACAATGTTGCAGAAATATAAAACATATTTGGTTTTGACAAAAATATAAAAATGATCATACTTTTATCATTAGCAAAAAAACGAAATCACCTTTTGTATGATAGACAATAAAATGCAGGCTTCTTTTTCCATATTTTTTTTCTTTTAAATTTAACAGTTAATTTAGAATGATATTTCTGATTCTACATTTGCATTGAGAAAGATGCATAGAATGGCCACACATTTGGAAATGGTCAGACTAAAAAACAAATGTTTTAGTGCTTCTCATTCCTGATGTAATGTAGAGGGGTTTTTTTTAAAAAAAATAATATTCTTTTTTTTTTTTTGGCAATTTAAAAATTTAAGAAAAACCTGTTTTTATTTATCTATGTAAAAATAAATGGGGTTTTAATACTTTAGCTTTGAAAAAACTAAGAAAAAGGCAATAACATAGTTTGGAAAATTATTTTTTATTATTATTATTGAATGAACATTATTTAATGATTCCTATTTTTCACAAATACTGGTAATAAATGCACAAAGATTTAAAAAAAAACAGCTCTGTAGTTTCAAATAAAATGAAAAGAAAACATTTAACATTTTTTAAAAGAGCAATTTAAAAAATGAGTGATACTAAATAGTGCAGAAATATAAAACATATTTGGTTTTGACAAAAATATAAAAACATCATACTTTTATCATTAGCAAAAAACTACTATAGATACCATTAGAAATAGTCTTAGAGTGGAATTGTTTTATAATTTTGAACTGGTGTGGGGAAATAAAAATTATTTAAAGGAATGATAAAGACAAATCGAGTCCAATATACATTCTCAAAAATTATTTTTTAATAGATGATAGACAATAAAATTCAGGCTTCTTTTTCCACATTTTTCCTTTTAAATTTAACAAATTAACAGTTAATTTAGAATGATATTTCTGATTATGCATTTGCATTGAGAAAGATGCATAGAATAACCACACATTTGGAAATGGTCAGATTAAAAAACAAGTGTTTTATTGCTTCTCATTCCTGATGTAATGTGGAGGTTATTATTTTATTTAAATGCTTGGTAATTTGAAATTTTACGACAAAACTGTTTTTTAATATCTATGTAAAAATAAATGAAGTTTTAATACTTTAGATTTGGAAAAAACTAAGGAAAATGCAATAACATATTTTGGAAAATTATTTTTTGATTATTATTATTTAATGAAAATTATTTAATGATTTCTATTTATCACAAATACTGGTAATAAATCCACAAAGATTTTTTTTAAAAAAAAAGCTCTGTATTTGCAAATAAAATGAAAATAAAACATTTAACAAATTTTTTTATTTTAAAGAGCAATTTTAGAAATGAGCGAGTCTAAATAGTGTAATGCCTTAGAATTTACCTATATTTAACAAGTGAAGAATCCTATTCAATTAATTGTTTTATAATTTTGAACTTGTTTGGGAAAATAAAAATTAATTAAAAGAATGATAAATACAAATTGAGTTAAATATACTTTCTCAAAAATTAATTTTTAAAAATAAATAGGAGGGAAAAAACATTCAATCAAATTTAAAACAGTAAAAAATACTTCTTAATCAATGATATGATGGTAATGTTTTTAAATATTCTTTTTATTTTTAATTAAAATCCAAAAAAATATGTTCTTAGTGAATTTTTTTATGTCCTAGAATCAATTTCTTGCCATATTTCAAATTCCTAACTTTAATTATTTGCACTGCACATCTAGACACAGTAGTTTTTATTTTTATGTACACAAAACCTAAAATTTGTCGAGATGGATCCAACAAATATCAGTTTTCATATAGACAAAAATCATTAGATTTCAAAAGTTATTTAATTTTATTTTAAATGTATTGGCACCCCTCTTCTGTTTTATTTATCAACCTTTGTTTTATTTGCTCTTTTCTAAAAAAATAAGCACTTTTAAGGTACTTAAAAATGATTTTAAAATTTCAGCACTATCGATGATGGTATGCACCTTTTAAGCTTAATTAAATGCACAACCACAAATCATTTTTCTTTTCAATATATTTCTGTTTTAAATTTAATATTGATAAGATAAATTTATAGGAATTTATAAAATACAAACACAATAGCAGCATTTTTTTCTTGTCATTATTACTACAAAAATAATTACAAAAGTGTTACTAAGAAAAATTAAAAAGTTTCATTATTTTACAGAATTTATTGTTACTAATTTTGATAAATTAGAAACAATTGCCATTATTACTACAAAAACTACTACTAACTAGTCATTATTACTACAAAAATAATTACAGAACTGTTAATAAGAATAATTAAAAAGTGTTATTATTTTTCAGATTTCTTTGTTATTAATTTTGATGAAAACATTACAATTAGTTGAATGGTACGATAAATATTTACAATAACTGACAATAAGATTGATACTATTAGAAATGAAAAAGACATTCAAAAGAAAAAATGGCTAGAAAAGTATTTTTAAATTCGATAAATGTACAACTTGTCTCATTTTACAATCCTTATTATATTCATTGTATTAAGCACTCAAAAAATTAAATTTGAAGCAGAAGTTATTCAATTCTAATAAATTCAATAATGCATCAATAGAATTGCAATTTATTAAAGCAATGGAATTTTATTGCATTGGCTTCGTAATTTACATATCTACAAATTCAAAGATAGTTTGAATTTTTTTAAAAAAAATTACAACTATTATTGCTACTATGGGCTTTTATATTCATTGGAAGCTAATGGGATCACTTTAAGAAACTATCCATGATTTAATTATAAATTTAAGCAACGTCTTGACTGAAGTCTGACAAAGTATGAAATGAGAAAATCTCTGATATTCACTAAGTAGGAGAAAAGAATAAAGAGCGATAAATACACCATAATGTAAACCTAAGTTTTTAGGTTTACCAGTTAGCAAATCCTCAAGTGATGTCACTTTCGTCGTCGTTTGCGGACGAAAGTGTTGTCGATGTTTTGCCGTGTGATAGGGCCTTAAGCGTTATGTTGCATTATTGAAACTCTTCAATTATTACAGTATAACGCTGCTTCGGTTATTACATCAAGTAATATGTTGTGATGTAATAAATGAAATCCTTTAATTGTGACATCACATCCAGTTTTGTTAATGAAATCAGGGATAAGAACCGAGGGTCTAAAAATGCTTCCTATTATTATCATTCTAATTTAAATAGAAAAAAATGTGAAGATTGTAATATGAAGGATTTTTGCCGTTTGCATTTTCAAATTTGTCGAGTAAACGAAATCCAAGTTTACTCGACAATCGACATCTGTTTTGAATCGAGACCAGAGGTAAATACCTGAAAGTTGGGGTATCGTGACCTTCTCTTACCCAAAGCTTGAGCAATATACAGAAGTCTGGAAGAAATGCTTTTGTATATTTAATAGCATTTATACAGTTGATCAGGCAATATATGATTGTTTGGTTAAAAACTTTTTTTGATCGAAATTGTTTCAGTAGGAGAATCGAATAAATCGGTTTATTTTTATTATTCATCTATTTATGGCCTTACTTTCCCAACTTTCATTGTTGAACATCGTTAAAAGCTCAGGTGTAAAATTAAATAATTGGTTTGAAAGCTCTTTAAAAGTGACTTCATGCAGACATTCTTTTAATAGAATAATGGGGGGAAATTGTGATTTTTGCTACTGTCTCTTAAAAGAGAAATGATATTTTTAAGAAGGCAATAGAAACTTCTCGTTTAAAACGTTTATGATAGCCACTAGATAGATTGCCAAGAGAGATATCTTCAGTTTCTAGGAAAATAAATTATTACCATTTACAATTTTCTATCAGAAGTGTCTAATAACTTGCTTTCAAAAAATTTACTAATTTTTTTAAAGATTTGAGCACTATTTAAATAAAATCAGATCAGATTTTTAAAAAAGACTTCAAGCGAAGATGTGCAGTTAAATGAATTTTTATTCACGAGGAATAATTAATTTATAAAAATTGTTGAAATAACTAAATGTAAGAATAAATTACAAAAGTTCTCGCTTTCTTTTTCATTTAAATACAACTTAATTTCCAGCACAGTCCCATCTATGATTACACATTATAATCAAACAACTCCTAATATAAATCAAAATAAATTAACAGACATAGATCAAAACAGTTCAATATAATCAAGGATTTCTAAATCTCAAAGGTACCTGAACAGTTCTATGGCTTCGTAGTCAAGGTTAGATCATTAGCAATGTCATCCTTATTGTCAATAACAGTCTCTTTCTTAGCATCACTATCTGTGCGCACTGAAGATCTTATTTCTAGAGAATGAATCTGTTTAATGGGATGTATAATTTAATTGTTTGATTTTTCTAGCCTCACTACTCGAGACGTTTTAACTTTACTTGAATAAACTTCAAGAACTTTAGCCACAGGTCAAAGTAATATCTTCTTAGAATCCTCTTCATTTTAGATATCTCACGACTTTACTTCCTAAAAAATTCCCTCTGTATGTGGTTGCGATTAAACTCTCAAGAATTCACAACGAAATCCGTTTCTTAAATGTTTTTTGAGGGTTTGATGTTTTCATAGCATTGTAAAGTGTTATAAAATCTAACAAAATTCGATATTTCTCCTGAAAATATAATTTTAAACATTCATGGAGTAAGAGAAATTTAGTTTAATTAATTTGATTATGTTTTTTTAGTTTGATTAACATCTCGTTGAAAATCAACAATAGGGCTATTTTGGGATGGATCTCGTAATTTTGAATCCCGGTCAGATCTAGCACACCCTCTCCACACCACACTATACCAGCGGGAGGGCAGTTCGTCCTGACGGATTTAACGCCTAATAGGCACCCTTACATGAGAGTTCTTCGGTGGAATCGGGTTTCGAACATGAAACCCTATGATTCACTAGCCGAGACCTCACCACCTGGCCACCGTGGCTTGTGAAGTGACCGTTGAGATCTTCCAATAAATAAGAAGAGATCTTGAAATGATTATTACCTCACGATCACATAAGATACTGATCATTTTTTATAATGCAAATAGGTACTCTCCCCTTTTTTATAAGAAATTTCTTGGCAGTTTGAGCCATTTGCTCCATCAAGTCACCCCACTAAGAAAAATGGAAAGGGGTATGAGTTTCAACATTATTCTTTGAGTACAAGTTTAACTTTTGTTTAGAAGATTACATCAAGATTTCATGGAAGATTCTCGGCTTCAATGAAGTTCGAACCATTTCTAAAGAACCAAAAAAGACGTGGAAAGGTTTGGCTTTCTTATAATAATCCAATCGAAACGAGTTTCTACAAAAATAGCATTTCAAGCGAGTGAGCGCCGCAGAAGTACGCCGAAGTTGGCGAGATTTGGCGAGGAGCTTCATGCCGTCCGGGTTGGTTTGGCGAAAGGAATAGTCTGTACATAAAACTTCGCGTGCTTTTGGGGACTCGTTCGCCCGGCTATATAAGGGAAGGGTTGCCATAAGAGAGTAGAGCCAGTGATTTAATAAGCTGAGAGTTCCTCTCTCTCGAAAGAGAAGCGCCTTGCAGGACTAGCGAATTACTTTTCTCGCTTGTTATTAGTGAGCTGTGTTTGCGTTTGCTGCTAACGTTGTATTATTGAGCTCGCTGCGATTTACTGTTTGCTGTGCTATACGATAGCTGTTTTGCAGTCTGTTTTTATTGTGCGTAAGACTTGCATTTACGCTGTAAGTGACTGTTGAGTGTTGTATTTTTTTTCTCTCAAGCTTCACCTTATCAAATCATCCTGTAAATAGTTGTTAATAAATTTGTTTGTGCTGTCCTCAAGTAAAGTCCATTCAATCCGAACCCGCTAAGCTAAAATCGTAACAATATGTACATGACAAGGAATACATATCTCCTGCGAATAGATTCCCAGCATAATCAACTCCTGTCAATAGTTATGTTGGCAATGAGCTTTCATCAATGTCAGAGAAATTGATGCATTTATTCTGTAATTCCATAATTTACGAACCTTCTTGCACACAGGGAATGTGTCCACAAATAAGTCGTTGGTCCAAAACTTGCATCTTACAATAATAATGTTGTTTGAGTTGCTCACTGAAAATTTATAGTCTTTATGTTGCCTAATGAAATTGGTATCAATGAATACTAGATGCGCTAAATTTTCATTTAGTTCCACAATTGTTTTCATTAGGCTGACTGTAGACCTCATAAGTTAGATCTCCGAGATCCTGTATCGAATAATGCTCTAGCAATTATGCTTTTCTCACCCACCTTAATTTGCGCCAAAAATGCTTGCAAAAGGTTTTCTGATTGGTTTCGAATAACTAACATACTACAATTGTTTCATTTTTAGTCCTTGTTGAGTTCTCCATAAAGTAAATCTTAGAAAGTGTTTCAGGACCTATTATAATCCAATTTTTTTCAGATATATCGTAAATTGAAAATCAGTCTATTCTTGTTTCTTATGGTACTTGCTATGAGTAAGCTTTCTGAGGAAGTCTGCGGTTTAAGCCTAATCAATGTCTCTTGTTTTTTATTAGCCCCAACTAGGGCCAAAAGTACGGCTTTTGCTACTCATTCTTCACATTCACTCGCACAATCCCGTTTTATAGGGGCACATTCATACTCCTTCATACACCTTAGAACAAAGAAGAACAACCATGTCCAAACTGGGACTTGAAACTGGACTCCCTCCTCCCGGGGAAGACGCGCTACCTCTATAGCAGGACGCAGGCATTCTCTAGAATACATTATTTGGTCAGCATAAATAGCATGACAGCATGTTTCTCAGTGGTTACACCAATCAATTGAAGTGATCTTGAATGTGAATTCATCACTAAGTTGCATGCTATCTAATTTATGTTTAATATTGACAACATTCTTAATGACAACAGTTCCCGAACATAGTATTCAATTGAGTAGTTCTTAGCGGAAAAATCTCGTCTTCAGGTAAATAACCTTGGCTTAATTTACAGCAGTTGGCGATAGTTAACAACAATTCCCATTCTCTACTGTATACGATATTGAAATTTAACTTCATATTTGATGCTAACATTCTCAACCATATTGGTCCAAAAAAACTGAATCATACTAAATTGAATTAATTTTATTTCAGGAAGTTTTAATTTTGTTTTATTGACATTCATTGATAGTGGTAATTCTTATAGAGTGAAAGAATTTTTCAAAAATAGCTTTTATTCGAAGCCGGACAGAATCTCATTTTCCATATATTCCCCAATTTGTTCGTATTACATACCAGAATTAACAGAATTTGCATCTATTAATGCGCTACATATTCAATTTCGCCAAATTAGTAGAATTTCTTTCTAAACAAGAAAGTCTAGTTTAAATACCTTATTTAATTAAATTTAGTCTTATTTAAAGCTATTATAAAAACATCATAATGGTTTTTAAAGTTTGTTATGATTGAGTTTCGCTCTCTTGATTACATTTTTCTTATCATTAAAATAAAAAGAAGTAAGTCAATACGAACGTTTCTTACAAAACTTAGGTTCTTAATAATCGAGGTAATAGCAATAAGACTTGCTTTGAAGAGATTTAATCTATTTCTTAAATTTCGAAGTTTTTTTTCCTGGGCTGAATTTTTATTCTACAAAAAACAATTTATTTACAGAATCCGTTGCCATAAAAATTCGATTAAATAAACAAAAAAAAATGCTAAAGTCCTAGTGCATCTACTCATTCTCTTTTTTGTTTTAATTCAATATGGTTTACCGCAAAGGGAGACAGAAAGATTTCATCTGACACTTTTTCCTTATGGAACTTATTTGAAGCCCGGAATTCCAAGAAATGCCAAGCATCGGTAACGTAAATTGAAATAGATTGATACTTTCGATTACTTCGCTATTACTGAATGCGTTTTTATACAGTAAATATGCCCTGTTAGATTTTTAAACATCAATAATTCATTATAATAATTACGGTCTTATAAATTCTTATACTCGAATTGTAAATAAAGAAAAATTTACTGACATTTTTTTATTTTTAAAATTGCAATGAATATATTTCATAGGATCACTCTAAAAATATATATTATGTTGAAATATCTAATGAATAATATATTCTAAAAAATGCATTAATTTCTTTGACTCTTTTAAAACATTTCCAAAGAAATTTTTAAAGTAATAGTTAACAATAATACTTTTTTTTAATTCATTACGAAAATTATTCCATTTGAAATATCAGCTTTAAATTTTCCATTAAAATAAAGTCATACGTTGTATGAAGACTGTCAAAACTTTATTTACATCCCTTGAGGTCCAAGGTTTTCTGCCAGAGGGCACTGTGCCCCCTTTGGTTTGTTGATATTGAGGAATCTTGTTATTTTTTCTATCCTTGATAGTTTCGCTTTCACTTTTTCGCAAAAGTTTCTCAGCTCGCATTTTCCAAATTATCATTTGATCGTTGTATTCTTGTTACTATTACACTTCTTTAGTCAGATCTTGCGATTTGCACAAATTTAAAATCCCCGAGTCAAGTTTCTTTAGTTGATCACCAGAATCTAATAATTTCGCTAACAGTTCTTCGATTACGTCTAAAGATTTTTCATCCGTTTTGTATATTTCCTGCTCTAGATGTTTAAAATATTCAGTTGTTGTCTTTCTAGCAGGGGTTCTAATTTTTTTTAAAGATTCCATTTTAGCTAATTCGCATCTAGTTTCAGTTTCGCATCTAAAGGTATCTCTGACCGAATTGAGTGTTTTCCTAGTTTCGACACCAAAAATGATTCAATTCGAATTCACGTTTTATTCAATCAGCCAATGGAATAATTCAAAGCTCTTATCTGTCAGAAAGAAACTGGAGGTAATTAATGAATTTTTCACATTTTATTAGCGCATTTACACAGGAAGTGCACACGGAACAAAAAGCACACAACTAGACATCACAACGTACATAACAAAACTCTCCTATATCAACAAACCCAGAGGGAGCACAGCATCCTCGGGAGGAAAACCTTGGATCTCAAGGGGTGTAAATAAAGTTTTAACTAGGGCATTGCGTGATGAAGGAGTATGGGGTACTTGGAATCAATTCTTAGACTCAATTGATAATATTATGAATTTTGTATTACTAGATGTAAATTTTGTAAACATTTGTAAATAGTTTAATTGTATAAAATTATTTGTAATGGATTCGCGAATCAGCGAGCAAAGACTGTTCTAAGGGGATTTCCAATATAAGATCGCCATATTTGACTGACTTGTTGATGTAGGTGCGTGGGCAACAACTAAACTACAAACTAAAATTTGTAGTGGGAACTGAGAAACAGAGAGTTGCTCCTGGGGAAAGTTGGAGAAATTTCCTCAGTTTCCTGAAGCATGCGCGCAGTTTCTGCGTTTGGTCCGTACGCTATAGAGGGACATGATATAAGGCGCGGTGTTAGAGAAGCAAGAAGCCCAGTTAAAAGAGAGATAGCTGTGTTAGTTGAGTTGGCTTAAGAAAATGTCTTTTCTTTTTGGCGAGTGTTCTAACGCGAAATTCGTTGTTACTCGTAATTAGTGGATTGAATAGTGTTAATCCACAGTGTATTTGTAGTTTGTGTTGTGTGTCTTTGATACACGTTTCGTAGGCAATAAAGTCTGTATTTTACCTGCATCTATGTAACGTTCCTGAGAGAATTGTGGTAACAATATGTTATTTTGTCACTTAGAAATGTAATTCTAAATCATTCAACCTCATTCGGTCCACAAAAGAGGTTTAAAATAAGTATTCCGAGTCCTGTCCTCACCCTCCTTCTCTATACTACAGAAAACAAAACGCTCATGTATAGGAATCTGAAAATAAAAATGTGTGGCGATAATGGATTGTTCATAATCGACAATTTTTATTTTAAACTAGCCGCCTTTGGCGACCAGACGGTTCGCCAATATTAATGCTGACTAATGGGTTCAATCAATTTTTTTTATATAACTTGGTCTCTTAATGAGTTTTGCAACAAAATATTTTTAATCTTCGAATTTCGATAGTCATATAATTCACTTATACAATTATGTAGGCCTTAACCAGCCCTCATCTTTGAACTCTGCATCTCTCTCTGCTTTTCTATCAGTGCACGCAAAATTCATTTTTAAATTAAAGTGGAAATGAAGAAACTTCAATTTAGTTTCAAATAAAGACCTCTTTACTCAAGCATGTCTTTAAATAAAACTGAGAAATGATAGCAGAGTAGTTCGACATTTAAGTTTTATGTTCCCAACAGAAATTGAAACATTATAATTTTTTTTATAATTTATAATATCTCAATTAATTGTTTAGCAAAAATTTCACAGATTAAATGAAACATTTAGTTTTTAATTTTATTTTTAGATGTATATAAATTCTCTCAATAATAACATTTTTTTTGTTTATAATTATATTTCAAAAAATAATCGTTTAAATTCCTTTTGTCTTATAGATTCATATTCTGTAAAATATTCTTAATATTTCTAATACTTCTAAATTAGTTAATAAACATTTCTATCTTCTGAGATCAAATCTGGCTGATTTCTTCAGTTCTTAATATTGAAAGTTTAGAACAATCATTTTCATAATATAGGCCAATTATTCTAAATTAACCCTGATTTGCTCCTTTGATATCTTGATAAAGCCATCTAAAATAGAAAGTTTCTATCGAATATTGATATTGAAATTTTCATAGGTCGATCAACTTTGATGATTGATTTAGTTGATTGGAGGTCCACTTTTTTAATTTAAAGACTTATTGTCTCTAGAATGTTTTGTTAAATGTGATTCACAGAGCAGATGATGTATGTAAAAATTTAAAAGCCGTAATTCTTCAGCATTTTTTCCCTCAATCTACTAATCATATATTTCACTTAGACCAGTTGTAAAGAGATTTATGTCTCTCAAAAAAATATTAAGAAATTAGATGTTGGGCTCCGATTACAGAAGTTGTAGTTGTTTAGCCATATTTGCCTTAAATAAAACTGTTTAATTGGATTAGTAATATATGTATAGTAAAATATCATGGAAAACGTGTCCACGCATTTATTTTCCAAAAATATGTTTCATATTTGTTTCATTTTATGCAAACACGTGCTGAAAATGACATTTTTTTATGTTTAATTTGAAATGATAGTTGATTTATTTTTTCTCATTTGAGAACATGATATTGTTTTGGTTAGAAAATTTTGATGTCTCCGAAATATGCGGGTCAAAATATTTTTATCTGCTTTTACAAACTTTTCATTATTAATTATTACGTATGCTTGTTTGAATCAAGAAGCGTTTTCAAATAGCTGACCTGATTTTACCAGTATAGTTTTAATATTACGTATGCTTCGTTGAAAGCAGATGCGTTTATATTTCGAATGATTCATTATAATGTGGAGATAAATTACAATCATGAAGGCGAATTCTTTGATTTGCAAAATATATCTTCTTCGCATAAGTAAAAGTAACAACTCAAAACATGTCTTATTGTTTTAAAAATTAAAAAAAAACACGAAAAAATAAAAAAATATTTTACTTCTACTTATTATCAGTTGCTTTTTGTTCGTTTAAAATGACGTCATTTTCAAAGTTCGTTTAAGATTTCTTGCGTTTAAATAATTAATCTCGCTCTCAGAAAATTATCGTTTGGTGCTTTTCTAAAAATTATTTTTCAGTTTAAACTGTCGCACTTTTGTAATATATTTCTACTTTGTATTTTTATTTACTTTAATTCTTTAATGGAATTGTTAATTTTGATATTGCAAACGATCAAGAAAGATTTTCTCTTGCATTTATTGTTAAAAAATATCACATTTCCTATTTATTTCATTTCATATAATCACGTGATGAATATTATATTTTTCTGTTTTATATTTGTTATTAATTCATTTATCTTTTAATCAGAACTTTGAAAATGTGATGGCAACATTTTATTAAAAGCTGATTTTTTTTAATCCTCGTGAAGAAAAAATTTTATTTTTATTTTATGCGAAATAATCTGTGGAAAAATACGATTAAATTAAATGTTTAAAAATTCATTAAAAACAGAGTCTTAATTTTTATGTCAAAATATCAGTATCATTAAAAGATAATTTTTTTGAGCTTTAACTTGATGCAAAAATCAATTTTGTGCTGTAATATTTTCGGAAGTTATAGCGAAAAAACTTCAAAATTTTGCTCTTTTTTTAATTAATTAAAATTTTAATTACAAATTCACAAAAAGAGCTCTGAGGTGCACATTCCCGGCCCCCAAGGTATACCTGTACCAAATTTGGTAGCTGCAGGTGAAACGGTCTGACCTGTACAGCGCCAACACACACACACATCGTCCATTATTATAAGTGAAGATACAGGGAGAGCGTGAGCTAATAGTAGGGAATTGAATAAATCAAGATCAAGAAAAAACGACATATTAGAGAGAACGATGGTTTAATAAGCATCTGAATTGCATGCTTATTCTTCAGAAAAATTTACTAAAAATAAACCAACATTTCAAAAGTCCAGACGGAGAAAGTAAAATATTCGATACACCGGATTAATCCGGATCACAATCAACCGTGATGAATTTACATTACACAATCTCCGCTATGCGAGGAATGAGATGCTTCATAACTCAGGATGGCTGTTATTTTGTGCCGTAACTTCATCTCAGATAACAAATAGATGAACAAACTTTATTTTTGAAGGAGAGATGAAAGAGCAAAAGATGCCGAAGATTTAAGAATTCTTGCGCTGAAGAATTCCGCCTGCGCCAGCTAGTTCCATTATTCTTTTTTACATTTTATTTATTTCCAATTTATGTCAACAAATTCCATACCGAAATCAGATTTTGATCATCGTAAACAAAATTCCGTGCAATAAGATGAATTAAAATAATTTTTTTTAACCTGAATATTTTTCTTCATTTCTTTCTAATGGATGTATTTCATCATAGTATCAAGAATAGAGAAATGTGAAAAATTTTTATACCTTACAGTAAAACCAGCAGGTGCGGTCTCCCCAAAACTTTCCCGCATACTCTGTGATAAACTTGTCGAACTAGAGAACGCTTTACACGACATTGACACACAAAAATTAAGAAATATTAATTTTGGCAGGAGTTCAGCATTTTTACTAAATCTACTATGCTTTCCTTTGGCGAGTTATTTGGCGATTATTCCCTGGAATGCCGCTAATAGAGTACAGTAAATCAAATTTGTGTTTTAGGTACGCTTTTCAAAGCCAATTGAAACAAAGATTTGACACAAATCTGCACTTTCAGTCACAGAATTCCATACCAAATTTGATATATTTAAGTCAACTGTGTTTCTGAATTATTATTTTTGTATTTTATGAAAATAAAGGCCGAGAGACAGTCAAACCACAGTTAAATTCGTCTTAAATATTTTCTGGTGTGTACATTATTCATGTTAAATCTGTGTACCGAATTTTATCTATCTAGCTCTCTGTATTTTGTAATTGTTGCGTTAAATTAAATTCGAACAGTCGAATTGACATTTCTTGTTTAGACTCAAAAATAATAGACTACCAGACTGAAAATTAAATAGAAATTTATAAATTTCATGCAAAAGCTATAAAACAAATGTCATTCATCTAACTCAAAGCATTTTTGTCACAGCAAGACAAATATTTTCCTAAAAATTTGATTTTCGAGCACGGGGAATATTAAAAAATTTCAAAATTTCGAGTTCGAATTTTTTGAGGATATCTATATTTTTTCTATATATAGATATCCTCATAAATATTTTCTATCTATATATTTTCGTATACGAGAAAGTAAAAAATCTTCCAGCTGTTTTAAATAGCTAAATCAGAAATTTTTTACTTACTTTCTCATATACAAAGAGAAAGTAAGAAGTACTGTAATCTTCAATATATTCGAATTCGAAATTTTGATGAATCTTTAAATTTCAGTTCTACCCGAGTAAGAAATAGACATTTTTTGAATTATGTGGACCTAAAAACTATATAATTCCAAAACTCTTTCAGCCAGAGGGATAAAATTTGGTGTGCGGTCTATAAACCAAATTTTTTATCACTGTTGATGTTGTTTTTGGGAGGAGGTTTGTGGCGTCGACAAAAATCTGTAGGCAAAAAATAAAAATTTTATTATCTGCACGACCATCTCAAAAAATCAGCTTTTAATAACAAGTTGCCATCCCATTTCCAAAAGCTCTGATTAAAAAAAATAAGTTTATGATTACAAGCAATATAACCTAGAAAATTGTCCTTTTGAGCGCGTGATTACATGAAATGAAATAAATAGGAAATGTGATACTTTTTTTAAACAATAAAAGCAAGACAAAGTTTTTTTGGATCATTTGCAATGCTAAAGTGACTCATTCAATGAGACAATTAAAATGAATAAAAATATAATTTAACTTGCACGAGCACGTGGTGCTTGGCCGTTTAAGAAACTATGTTCTGACATGATACATTAAAAGATGCATAGCAGATTTCATTTTCATTTTTTTTAGATTTCTATCCAGGTTTTAGGAAAATTATTTTTTGGAAATCCAGGGCCCAACTAAGTTTAGTTGGGGCCCGGGGCAAAAACATCTTTGGGGCCTCTTCTTTTTCAATATTTCAGTAACAAAGAACATTCATGAAAGAAAAAAATGCAAAATAAAATTTCTATTCAATTTGGCCTCCCCCACAAAAGCGGGGCCCCAATTGTCAGGCCCTGAAGAAGTCTTTCTCTCAGGTTACCCGAATATAACTAAATAAATAATAAAACTAGATAGATAAAATTTTATTGCAATGATTTATCTGTAGAGCTTAGATATCTACCAAATTTGGAGCACAATCTATCAAATGACTGACTGTCTATTGGTCCGTACTTTTCTTTGCCTTTGAATGCAATATTAATTTAACAATGCAATTATAATTAAAAGCACAATTCCTTAGATAAATTAAATCTCTGAAGCATCTGAAGTGTAAATATTTCATTTACAAATTTTTTTACCAAATCCATTAACTAGTTCACTGTGTGCCGATCTTTAATTGTACAAGAATGTAAACGGGACAAATTTATTCAGTAAAGCTCATGTAATGATCATCTTGGTAATAGCAGCGTTTGTATTCATGTCTATGCTTTAAGTTGTGGTTATTGAAGGTCACGGCACGAACCCGCGATGCCAGCCAGCGTTTGTAGCCGAGTAACATAATCACAATACAAAAGTAATACTCGTATATCGTAGATGTTATCTGGCTTATGAAGCTAGAGCCACTTCTCTATGAATTCTCCTTAGCCGCCTCTCATTATTCTTTTCTCTCCACAAAAACCATTTTCCATTAAGTCTCCACCTTTGGTTTTCTTATTGGTAAACTTGAGTTTCCCATCATCCAATAACAGCTCAACAATGCTTCCTTAACCACTTCGCATCCAATGAAGCGTCTGACGCGCGCATCGAATTACTAAATTTTTATTTTCAAGTCTGCTATTAAGCCCCAGAATTAGGTATTTAAATACGGAAAAATATATATGAAACGATTTGGTAACCAAAACTCTCCTTATATTATTTTTAAAAAATCAAATTAACAATAAATTACCAAAATAGGATGAGTTATCTAATTAGACAAGATTAGATTAAATATCTAGTTATCTAATTAATCATTTGGCTTTTTTTCCTTATGAAGAAACTCCTAAAATATTCAAGAAATGATCAGTCATCAGCACAACGGTTGCTGATGACTGATCATTTCTTGAATATTTTAGGAGTTTCTTCATAAGGAAAAAAATTTTAACATCTGGATGATTTGACGTTCTTCTCTCTTGAAGACATGATGGACTTAATTGGAAGAAAAGACACACACCTGCGACTTTTAAACAAGATGCATAAAATGACCAGACACAATGACTTAATGGATCCTCATCTGGAGGTCCGTAGGCACTTAACTATTAATGGGAAAACGAATAACGTTCCACCTGGCTGAAATGCCAATTACAATGTGAGTAAAAAGGGGAATGTTATAATATGTTTTTCGAACTCAAATAAGTCTAAAACGTGGAGGTTTGTTAAAATATCGGGTTCGAATTTTTGACGATTGCAGTGATCCCTCTATACTAAGGGAAACTATATGGCAATGTAAAAACGCGAAGAAAATTTTCCTCTGTCAGTCCAAAAATAACCCATTCGATTGATGAGTTCTACTGATAACAATGAATCTTCTTATTCGTTGCTTTAACTCTTAAACTTATTGACTTCATTTCAAAGTAAAAAAAAAACAGTTATACCCCATCATTTTAAAGCAAAGTGTATTGCTTTCATCTTGTTATTTCGTTATAATTTTAAAAAAAATAGCAATACTTAGCCTAATTTAATGAATGACATTCTTCGATAAAGTATCTTTAAAATGATATACAGTTTTTCAGTATTACTGAAAATAATGTTTCTGTCATGCCGTTAAATTTTCAAAAGTGGGCTTCAATCAGAATGTTTCAAAAAATTTTGGTCATTACTGTTGCACAAGCGTTTTGTCGAAATTTCAGAAATTCCTCATTTCTGCCATGAATGTATTCTAAAGCGCTGTTTTCTTGAAAATGCTTGGGATATTGCCTGAAAAGGATAAAGTTTCGTTCAGAGCCTGACTAAGGCAGGAATATGCGGGGCAGTTGCCCTAGGCCCCCACATCAGAGAGGGGCCTGCAAAACGAATAGAAAATTTATTTTATGTTTTCTTCTTCAGTAATGAAATTTGATTCTTCATTACTAAAGTAATGAAGCAGAGGGAGATTGTTCAAAAACGTTTTTGTCCCGAGCCCTAATTAGGCTAAGTCGGGTCTGGTTCCGTTCCTGTTTTCATTAAATTCTATCCAGAAGAAAATGGGCATGAAAGTTGTAAAAGAATGCTCATTTGCGATAACAAAACATAACTTCTAAATATAACTGCGGTTTCAGTAATTTTTCGCAAATAAAGATGGATGCATTTTGCTCATCTTATTTTATACAAATCTATAATTTTTGTTACATTTTGATCAAATTTGGTAAGCGAACTCTTTAAGACAAGAAAGAGGTTATTGTTGATTTTTCAGAGTTCGAGAGTTGAAAAACATTATTTCATAACAACTAATTTTATACTACCTAAAAATTGAAGAAAAAAAGCATTTCAATGACATCAGTCTCATTTCCATACATTTGTTCTCGAATTTTAACTGTTTTTTTTAATCAAGTTTGAACACAATATGTAACAATGTTTTTGATGTTTGTTTAAAACTCACACTCATTCCATTTCCTATCAAACCGTTCAATCGCGTACTTTTAATAATGTTGAAAATTAATATAAAACACTCCCTCATTGAACATGAACAACGAAGTGTTGTTTTCATTTTCATTTTCAATTTATATCATTCTTAATTTGAGCAAGCGAAAAAATTTGAAACAAACGAATGTTTATTAATGTTCTAGCACACGGCGTCGTCCTTGGCATAGCATCCAAGAAGAAAAATTAGCTTTAAACTTTAGGCTTCCACCCGATATGACTCCGGTATGTTACACAACATTAAACAAACATGAAAATGTATTTAGAAATGATCAAAAATAGCTACAAAATAATTTTTTTAGCACGCATTCAGAAATATTTAAACATTGTTACAAAGGTAAAAATATGCAATGTCCGTAAACAAAACGCAGGCGATCATTTCGCTCCTCAGAAGATTCCTTCTGTCTCCACAATTCAGTAAAGAAAGGTGGTTATTTCGCTCATCCTAAGACTCTCCTTCCCTAAGTGTGGACCTTATTTCTCTGGTATTCGCTAACCAAACTTTTCTTTCCTCTTCATTTTTCTTATCGCTCTACAAACGAAGCTTTTTGACTTATAATGTGTTTTGACAAGATTGGATTTCCTTTTTTGGAGGGCTTAATGAGTTTTAAATTGTTGTTTAAAGTCAGATGTAAGCAAATAAATGTATCGCATTTGCACACGGCAGCTCTTGCTATTTGTACATGCGCAGTTTGAGGTTTTCACACAGGCTGGGATAAGTGTAAAGTTAAAATCACAATTATAAAACTCATTTTTTTTTATTTTGATATGACTTAAATGCATTAAAAGCTTCACCAATAATTTGTCTACAAAATGGTATAAACATTTACAATATTCGTTAACTATTTATCCAGTATTTGTGGTTCAAATATACATACTGTTTCCGGAGACTTCATTTTATACTATGTGTAGATTAAAAATATGTTTTATTTTAATTATTTTCTCCTTAGAGTTTTTTATTATTATCCATAATTATAAATTATACGGAGTCTAAAAAACGATTATTTTGCTAGAACTGACACCTTTTTTGAGTACGTTTCAACGTTTTTTATTTGGGTAATCAATAAGATGGAAATCTAGCTACAAAAAAAATTAATTATTCTTGTATACACAACAAAAAAAACTCATTTTACCTAAATTCCATCTTAATAAAATTTAAACTCAAATTAAATAACAGCGATGAAAGAACAATTCATTTGTCTTTTTGGCGCTGTCATATCAATAGGTTAGGATTCAGCCGAAGGAATCAAAAACAGTGAAATTGTGAAAACGATCATTTTGCTTGGCGACATTTTCCACTTAAATGAAAGAAGTATTAAAAAGTCTTTTGGCGTCTTTGGCATTAAATCCGATAAACTCTATCTAGACGATAAGTTTTTTCACTCTAAATTTTTTATTATCGCTTGAAACTGAAACTCTTGAAATAATTATATTTAAAAACAATTTAAGAAAAATCATTTTCAACACACCAATTATTAAGATAGTCAAATAGTTGGCGGAAAGAATACTGTAATTATTCTGAATATGAATAATCATTATGGAGGTCAACGACATATTATGGCTTTTTATATCTCTAAGCAATGGGCATTAAGATGTCCTTCTTTTAATAAATTTGACAATTTAACATCACATTTCTGTATATTTCTAAAATATTAATGCTTTTTATTGTATTAATTTACTTTCTCGTAAACAAAATATAAAATAGTATAATCATTTAAAAAAATCGAACTCAATATTCTGACGATTTTTTTTTTCAGAATTCGCTGTGTTCGATAAACGCATTATTCGAAAAATATCTATCTGTCTGTTTTTCCATCTGTTACAAAGGTAACTCAAAAATGCTTTGAATTAGAAGGATGAAATATGATTAATGATTTTACTTGTAAATTTCTAACAAATCTGAGCAAAATTCATTTGGAGGAAGCTAGTCTGTTCGAATATACAAATATAAGTTAAATCAATAACTACAAAACGAAGAGAGTTAGATAGATAAAATTCAGTAAACAGATTTATCATCTACAGATTTACAATCAACTACAATTTACGTCTACAATTTAGGCCAAATTCAAGAAAGATTTGAGCGTCTATTAGTCTATACTTTCAGACACATTTAAACACGATAATTTTTTTAAAAATCTAAAATTTAAATATATCAAATTTAGAGGGGGATTTTTTTTTACAACAGAAGAAAAATAATCTCAAAAAATTAATATCAATTAAATTTCAAAATTAATTAAAAATTCAAAAACCAAATTTCAAAAATTAATTCTCAATTTAAAAAATTCTATACCAAACGGTTGGGAAAAATATGTCTAAAACAGAATCTGAATTTGGGATACTATTAGCCACGTGCTAGGGAGTGATAGCCCAAAAATCCGCCAAGAATCACACGGTAGATTCCGTTAAAAAATTAAATTCACGCCAAAAATTTTCATTTCATAATTATTCTACAATGAAGCCATGAAAGGCGTTCCCTGTATTATCAAAGGTCCATAATAATTTTAGGGGTGTCTATAATTAACACCTTTATTAGAGTGCGCGAGAAACTATTGAGGAGACCACATCTGCATGTTTAAATTAATTAGTTTTATTTTATATATTATTGCTCCAGACTGTCCAGAATTCATGTTTATGAGAAATACTATTTCAGAAACGGTTCACGGTTTATAAAATATTCCATTACTTAAGTGAATGCAAGACACATATAAGAATCTGATCAATGATACTTGATAAAGTGGTAACATTATATGATATTTTTAATCCATAGAATTTTTCCTGTTTTTATAAACTTAACGAATTTACAAATAAAAAAATAAGTTTCGTAACGGATCCCTTTAAGGGTTTCCTCTCATCTTAAGGGTTCTTTAACTGTGAGTCGTGAACCAATTTTTGATAAGTGTCTTTGAAAATTTTGCGAAAATGTGATATAGGCTCAAAATCTACATCAAATCACACACCGTAATTTTTGCAATATTATATTTGAAAAAAAAAAATGTTACAAAACTTTTTTTTGCTCATAATTAAAAAAAAGAACGTGTCCTGATTGTTTCTGGCAAAATTCAACTTGCCAATAAGGATGTAGAAAGTTTAGAAATCTAAGCATTCATGAAATAGAGGATCAGACCCCTTGTAGATACATATATCCCTTGGTATACAAAATTCAGCCATGGTAATAATATAAATTAAATAACACTTTAAGTGATTTTAGAATATAGACTATCAGTCAAATAATTGGAAATGACAATATTATATATATTACAC
>JAOUZG010022412.1:789160-810517 GCA_026289955.1 Argiope argentata
GTGTGTGTGTGTGTGTGTGTGTGTGTGTGTGTGTGTAAAGAGAGGGATAGAGACGGATAGAGAAGTCTCGTGATGGTTTCAAACCAGTTTAAACTAGTTAATGACTTAAATTAATTAAAACAAATCGTGAATTAAAAAATAATAATGTTCTCACATGATAACTTGAAATTAACGATTGAAGATATTTTTTATTTTACGTCTATTTGAAATTCCATTTAATATGTCTTGTATTGATCATTTTTCTCTTTCAGAAAATAAAAATTAAAGAAGCTGTAGGCCTCTGTTGTGGCGTGTTAATAATATAGACTCACTGTACCTTTTTCATATTATTCAGAAAGATTTACTTTTAATTATAGCAAAAGTATTGAATACAAAAGAAAATATATATTTAATATTACTCTTAAGCGAATACATTAATTAAAATGGTGAAAAATATTATTGTAAAATATAATAAAAATGTTTCTAAGTTTTATGAAAGTTAAAAAAAACTACACGGAAATAAAATTGATTCATTAGAAGACAAAGTTTTAGATTTTTCAAAAAGGTGTAAAGAAATTTCGTTCTTTTATTTTCATTTTAATATAAACAACTCAAACAACTCACAAATTCTTTTTCCTTATCTTTCAGTAATGATAAAAATAATAATTTCATTCAATATTTAATAACGTAATGAAAACGACTTTATTTTTCAAGTAAAAATTAAATCTATTATTAAAAATTCTACAAAAAATTAAATTATCGATATTTATTAAAAATTCAAACGACTTCTGAGTACCCATCATAGCAGCGATAGTGTTTTAAATTTTAAAATGAGTTTTAAAAAATCTTTTTTTTTTGCAATAATATTTTTGTTTTTCTAAAATCTCAGGTTAATTTTGAATTATTTAAAATCTAAAAAAAAATCTTTTCAAACAGCATATTTCCACTTTTCAAGTATTTTTGTGCCAAATTTGGTGACTCTTGAGTCACAAAATAAGTCCCATAGATCGCCAAAATTTTACTTTTGTAGTCAAGATAACAGCCATTTTATCGGATCAATTTTGAACTCTAGAATTTGAAGTTCACACTATTTTGTGACTCAAATGCAGTTTTGTGTCAATTTTTTTCTCAACCGGGAAAACGTGTAAAAAACATATATCCAATTTTTGGATGCTATTTACTGCTTGCCATTGTTTCAAAACTTGCAAAAGATAATATCATGGATTCAGTAAAATTGCTAAATTCGTGCCAAGAGTTTATATTTAATAACTGTTGTAAGCCAGTGTCATATATGAAGCGTTCTCTGGCGTGACAAGTTTATTAGAGAGTATGCGAGGAAGTTTTGAATAGACTACGTCCGATTGGTAAATAGATAGTATAGATTTGTCAATGGATATTCGGCAAATATCGTAATCTAAATCTGTTAATAGGCATTTAGCAGACGATTCCTCAGACATTTTATAATTGCTGCTATTTTTATTTCAATTAAAATATTATTCAAAGTTAAAAGCAAACGATTTTTTCTTTGATAAACATATTTATATTCATATTATTTCATTAATTTTTTTATAATAATTGATGATCAATTGTTAACTTTTTGGAATCTGCCAATACTTGCAATATATGATGTGAAGTGAAAAGGAAACAAACCGATGGAATTCTAAAATGCTTGGAGTATTATTTTAGTTTTAAGAATTTAAGACGCTATGCAAGCTATAGTTTGAAGCTTAAGAAAACGAGCAGTTCTCTTGAAAGCACGCAAAAATGGGATATTTAAACTTATTTCTTAAATTTTTTTTATTGAACTCATTATAACAACTATTACTGAAAGAAAAGTTTTCATTAAAAATAAATTTTCAACAGTATTGAAACATATATACAGTTTTTATTTTGAAATTCACTAAATTTACTTTATATTGATTTAAGAGCATTCCTATAATAATTTCCCCTGAATAGTTCGAAGTCACTGCATTGAGCGTGATGTTTCCACCGATTAAATAAAACTACAGTGTATTTAACTGTTTTTGCAATCGGTCTGCGAAAGCGTGAAGCCCTTTCCGCTGGATTATGTGGGAAAACGCTGTCTGTCAACGATTACAGGAGAACGTAGTCTCGAAATCAAAAGTTTTACGCGGGAAAAAGCATTCGACTGTAGAGCTTACTCTTCTTCGTGTTAGAATCCTTTTGTTTTCGTAGTGGAAAATCGTTCCACTTCGACGAGGAACGATTTTTGATTCGCAAGCAGATGTTATCGTTATTTTTATTTATTTATTTTTAAGAACGATTAGGAAAAATTACAATATTATAGTTGAAAAGAAAAAAAATATACTTTTTGGCACAATTATTTCACGTAATTTTGCAATCGTATACTTAATAAGACTTTTTTTTAAATGGCGATCATTATATCCATTATAATAATTCAATTTATTCAAAAATTGAAAGAGTTAGATCTTTCGGTAAATATTTAAGCAAATGATTAATAAATAAAATGGTAGACCAATGATAATTTTATATTTAAGACTTCTCATTAATAAAAAGTTCTCATAATAAAAATCTCATTAAAAAAACTTCTCATTAAAATTCAGTTAAAAAAATAGTTCTCTCAAATAAGTAATAATTATTATTACAGTTTTTGAATTTGAATAATTTTTAATTTTATATTTAATTCATTATTATTATTATTATAAATTCTTAAAATGAAACGATAAAAGATTATTCTGTTAAACAAATAGTATACAGCAGAAACAGGTACACAATAACTTTTTAAATGAAGCAATACGACTAACATCTGACATATTTAAAAAAAATTTCTAAAGAATGAGGTAATTTTACTGCATTTTTGATTGAATATGTTGTTCAGCAATAAATTACGAACTTTAAAAAGAAATCACTTACTTCATTGTAAACAAATGATAAAGATTTTTTAAATAATAAAAAATAACTCTAATTTTTTTTGCATTTTTTTAATTTTCAATTTCGAATGATCTCCAATAAATTTAGTTTATAAATGATATTTCAACATTATATTAAAAGGAAATTCAAAGAATCATAGAAAAAATCAAATTATTAATGAACTTGTGTAAAAGAATGTTCAAAGTATAGCCATTTAGTAAGTTTAATATAAAATCAATTTTGACTTGATTTTTTGGATAATTTCAAAAATTGTTTGATACAAAAGAAAACGGAACGATATCAAACGGGAACTTTATATACTACTCTCGTTGTTGGGGCTTAAAATATTTTCACATCTCATGTTTTTAATGCAAAAAATATTTTTATGTAATTTATTATAATATACAGAATTATTTTATTGTCCGGAATATTTTTTAAAAATTACAATGAGAATATGAGTTACACAAGACAGTTTTAAAAACGGTCGATTTTTTTATTTTCTTTGTGAGTTATTAATATTTATTTTATGAGTACTTCGACATTTGTTCACAAATATTGCAGTACTTATGAATGTTTTGTGGCAAATACTTAAAATTGTTCATTTTCATCAATAAAAAACGTGAAAAATATCCTAAAACTGTTATTATTCATGATATAGTCAAGTAATCATGAGTATTTAAACTTTTAAAATTTTATTATTAAAAAGAATTTCTAGAATTTTGAAATTAAAAAATACAAATATAAGTAATCGTATGTATTCGTATTTTTTAACAATATAAAATTGTGTTTACAATTAATTAAGAATTGTTTATTTATAATTGGAAGAAAAATATTGTACTGAAATAAAAATAATTGCTAAAAGTATTTTAAAAAACAAAACAAATGTCAAAAAGTAAAGGTAGTGTAAATCAAACTTCTTCTTGTTGCCTAGCAACGTAATTCCATTTCGAAATTGTCTGAACCTATTTAATAGTTTATTAAATTTTGAAAAAAAATGGATAAAAATTATATATAAAGGAAACTGCTGTAATTGAAAAGATAACATTTTAAATTTCAATATGAAATAAAATAATTATAATGGAATAATTTTTAAGCTATTAGAAAAAACTAAAATTCTATTTAATTTCTAGTTAATTGAATATTTCTTCAAATTCTGGCTCTTTGAAAACTAATAGGATTCTTTCCCTTCTCTAAATAATAAGTATTTAGAGATCGATTGAATTTGGCTGTATTGTTTAGAAGACGGGGAGCATATGTACATACTTGCATACATATAATCGGAATTACATGGACTTTTATAAGTATTACTTTTCTATTAATTTCGTTTTTTATCTTTTTCATATTAATTAATTGCAAACGATTTTTATGCATTTCTATTTTTATAAAGTTTTTTATTTACGTTTAGGTTTAGGATTCTCGTTCATTCATGTATAGCCATAGAGATTTTTTTTATATTAATATTATCCATTTTTCATATCTTCCAAAGGACAGGGGAATATTGTCTAAATCAGAAAATGATGTAAATCGTCGGAAAGTATTTTCATGAATGAAAATGCTTTGGAAATCTGAAAGCAAAAATATAAAAATACGATAAGAAAATGGCTAATGATGGAAAAGAAAATTCAGGATAGTATTATGTTTCGATTTGTGGCAGTTTTGGGAAATCAGGTACATACTACGTTACTCTTCTATTTGCGCTCATTCTTACAGATATCAAATTATTCTTTGAAGTATCGTTTTCCTTATGATAAGAAGAATGGACGGGCGATTAAATCAGCATGATTTTGTGTCAAGGATGAGACGAATTGTGATGGAAGCGGGTATTCGTCTTTCTAATCCGGAAATATATCTTGGAATGTGTCGTAGATTTATTACCCAGAGCATAAATAACCTTTCTTACGTAACTCGTTGATTGAAGAAAGTTGAGCGTGGAATAGACCGGCGAATAAAGTTTTTTACAATTCGAACACGTGTCAAAGTGGAATGAGGAATTTAATGGGTTTACTAAGGAATCAATTCACATTTCGTCCGAATGCCGAAGTGGAAGCGGGCGTGAAATGAAAATAATATAAAAAAATATTTTTGCATATGCATTTTTCATAAGTTATGCATATTTCAATATATCATGTCAGAACATCTCTCTCCTTCCCAAAATAGCCCTAGTGTTGCTTTACAACGGAACTTTAATATAACTGAACTAAAACTAACCGTGGCGACTAATCCCTGCCATGCTGTCAAATGTAGCCAAAATATCGAATTTGGTTTAGAAGCCTTCTTGCTGGCTGAAACTACAATTTGATTTGAAACTATGATTAAAGTCATCAAGTTACGTACCAAATTTTATATATTTAAATCACTGCATTTGGAGTTATCGCGTTTACTTATTTCTTGAAGTACAGACAGACAGGCAATCAACTCGTTGTTCAATCTCGTTGCAATCAACTCTAGCTTCATGAGCTAGATAACATCCAGGGTTTGTAGGCAAGTAACATAGCCACTAGACAAAAGTAATTGTATCCGAAGGATATTATTTGGCTTATGAGTCTTCCCCACATACTCTCCCAACAATGAGTCGGTGGTAAGATGAAGAATGCATTTTTCGCCAAGCGTACGGCGAGCGTGTGTAAATTGTTGTCGGTGACGTTGGCTGTTGTATTTAATGCCCCTGACGACTTTTGCTGTCGGTAGATGGCGCCACAGCAGCTGTACGAAGATTGCTTATTCTTAATCGCGGGTCACTATAATGGAGAATGGGTACGGATCGAACTTGTAACATTGTTTTGTAGCTGAGTAACAAAGCCACTAGACAAAAGTAATTACCCGTGTCCGGAGGATGTTATTTAGCTTATGAAGCTTTCACCAGAACGATAAATCTGTTTATTGGATTTGATCTATCTAGCTATCTACGTTTTGTAGCTATCGAGTTAAGTTATATTCGAACAGATGGACTACCTTTGAACAGGTTTTACTCAAATTTCAACAGAAATTTTGTGTAACGACCGAATCTTAAATTTCAACCATCTAGCTAGAGTTTTTGGGTTATCTTTTTCACAGAAAAATAGAACATTTACCAAAAATGTTATTGTTTTTAACTCAGGGGAGTCGGAAAAAAAAACCCTTAAAAAAGTATTGAAAACACCAAAATTTTGAGTTCGAATTTTTTGACGTTTATAAAACACTCTCTTTAAGCACTTAGTTAAAAGAAATGTAGGAGTAATCTTTTAAACATCTATCTCAAAATATTTTTGAGTTGTATTCACAGACGGACATTTAATGATCTCTAAAACGTGCTTTTCGGATTCAGAGCGATATGAAACTTGGTGATTTACAAAATCTCTAGTTACGCTTTTATGATAGCTGCAATGCTTTCTCTTTATGTATTTCGCACGCGGAAAAGGTGGCAACGCTTTTGTAAGACGATCTTCAAACACAGGCGGTGATAGATTTCTTTTGGCACAGACAGAGGCTGTGACGTCAGCGGCTGATATTTGTAGGCAGTGTTATTTCTAGAATAAATTCTTTCAAATTACGGAAATTCATGACATGAATTAAGGCTGTTTTTAAAAGAATATTGTAAGCATTAGAAATTTTTATCCTTTCACTCAAAGCGTACAAAATGCATAAATCCTCTGTTTTCTAGAAGAATTCTTTCTAGAATGTTAGAAATAATTAAACAAAATATGAGAATGGGATAAGGAAATAAGAGAACCTTTCAGAATTAATTTAACAAGGGCTCTAAATTAAGATAAAAGTCAGGAAATTAATTAGGATTTAAATTAGATTAAGATATGTCATCACATACATATATGCCTTTTTTAGTCACACCCAATTCATTTGTAACTATTGCAAACGGACTTATTGACGCAAAGTGTATAAAACAAAACATATAAACGAGACCCTATTCCACCGAAGAACCTTCATGTAACGGGGTATGTTGAACGTTAAATCAGTCAGAGCCAAATGTCCTCCGATTGGGTGTGGAGAGAGGGATGCCAGCTCAGATGTCGTTCTCATCGTCTGACCAAAGTTCAAAATTACGAGGCCCGACCCTAAATAAAGCTATTGTTGCTTTATAAAGGAACGTTAATATAACTAGACTAAAGTAAGCTAAACTGATGTAATTTCTTCCCTTTCTAAAATCTTTTAATTTTTCGAATTAGTCTTTTTTTTTTTTCGTTATTAGGACTTACTTCTAAGTCATTATTTCTTAATAAGAAGAAAATAATTGCCGTTATTTTTATGTATAATGGATAATATTGTAATTAAATTATCCATTATCCATTGTATTTAAATGGAAAGTTTTCTTGTAACATCGATATCATGAATTCAGAATGACTTTCTATTAAAGAATCGAAATGAATCGAAAACAAATTATTTGCTGTTCATTTAAGCAATGGTGAAAATGGAATGAAGAAATTAGTACAACTTCTTTAAAACACTTAATGGGATATACATTCTCGAGTTTTCTAAGCAAGCCCTGAAAAGCTAATAATTTTATTTATTCGTCAAAACTTTCATTAAAAAAACATCCAGAAATTGAATTTGATTCATAATATTACTCTTAATACTGAATATAATCAGTACGTCAGACGATAATTAAACATTTTTTAATTCAGCGTCCAACTGTGTAAAAATAATTGAATGAAGTAAAAAATCATCTAATTTTTTTAATCAAAATTTATAATAATTACCAATTTTGTCATTTTCATGATAAATATTTAATTTTCAAATTTAATTATAGTTTTAAATACTATATTTTAAAGTATAAGATTATGTTTTGAAAAGAGTTTTCAAAAAAAATATTTAATGTTAATAAGGTACTTTTTTATTGATATAAGGACAAAATGAGGTATGAAGGCGAAATTATATAAGTATGCACTTAGCTTTTGAAGAAAAAGCATATTTTGATATAAATTTTCGCAATTATCTACAATCTAAAATGGTTATAGAAAAAAAATTACAATTTTTTTTGTAACACTTGTATTATATTGTATTATCGTATTATTTTAGAGGTATATTCAAAAATAAAATATTTTTGTACGATATATGAAATTATCGATAAAATTTTGGATTTTTTCAACAATATTTACATTAAACCATCATAAATTCATTTCTAGAGGATTCAACATCAAATCCATCTTTCTTTATGATTTACATATTTACACGAGCAATAATTATAAATTTTGTTGAATTACCTTAATTAATTTTTGAGATATGACGATACTCGTTCAGTAGAATTAAGAAGAAAAAAACTCGTTTTTTAGAAAGTGTATTGTAAAATTTTTAAATGTTAATAAATAAACACAATTTAAGTGTCAACCATTTGCTATAACTTAGTTTATAATGGACATATAGACAAAATTAAGATAACACTACCGATGTTTTAAAACTGCTAAAAAATAAATATGCGAATTTTCATCCAGATTCATGTTTTCAACCTAGTTGGATAATGCCAATGATGTAGGGGTTGTTTTCAAAGCGCCTAGGCGCAGAGGCTTTTTATCTTCCGTCAAACTGAAATAATGGATTAGTGAGGATAGACAACTTATGTTGAGCATAAATGGGGGAACGTAATATGACATAATTTTCTTTCATATTAATAACCAGCAATTAGAATAGTTTGAAGAAAATAGAAATTGCTAGCTATATATGCAAATAAATAATAATAAGGATAATAAAGAAGGTAAAAAAAGAAGAAGGGTTATTCCTGATAATTTTGAGATTTCTTAAATATTTTCATTGGCTAATTGGCACTTCGAAGGGGTGACGGGTCTATATTAGGAGGCTACGAGGTTTTCTTCTGTTTCTGTTACTCTTAGGGTCGTACGTGGGGATCTCCTTAATTGCAATATTGCTTATTTTGTCCAGTTTTTCGTCATATTTTTCTGGTAATTTTTTAAAAAAATCCTTCGATCGTCGGTAGTTATAGGTCTTTTAGTATATTTTGGTTCCTAATGAACCAGGGCATGTTAGAAATTTGTTAGCTGTTATTTATAGCAGGGAGTTTAATTTTCGTATTCGGGTTTTAGCAGCAGCTCCCCAGGCTGTGTAACTGATTAACGGTCTTAGGAGGCATTTGTATAGGAGTAGTTTATTATCTAACAAAAGTTAAGAGTTCCGACCCATTAGCGGTCAAAAAAATAATAAAATAAATTTTCATCCAGATTCATGTTTTCAACCTAGTTGAATGCCTTAATTTACAAATCTACATTTAAATACTTTAAAATGGAGTTGCATTAAAATTTGTAAGATTCAAAGTTGTTTTTTAAAATTTAGATTACATACTTTTTTCCGCTGGCACATCGTTTTGCGTTTGTACTAGCATAGGGGTAGTATATTTGTACTAGCTTTGTACTAGTATAGGTAGCGCGTCTTTCCAGATATCTGGGCTTCCCAGGCTCGTTTCCCGGTTCGGGCATGGTTGCACTTCTGTGCGCTATCCGTAAGCTGCGACTGTGTCTGTACCGTAGTGTTTTCTCTTCCCAAGGATCCAGGACGAAAATTCAAAAACTAATTCGCCCCATTGAAGAAAACATAGATTTGTTTAGATTTTAAGAACACTATTCACAAGAGTAGCTCTCAAATCCATATCTTTTTTTTCTGTTATTTTTGTGTTTGTGCATACCCTTTTTTTATTTTTTTATTATTGTTTCTGTCCTCGTCCCTACTTTTCCTTTTGTATTTTTACAATATTTCTCAGAAATTTGTAATCTCAAACAAATTATAAGTCTGTTTTTTTTGTGAACTAGCATAAGTCTTCAGCTTATCTCCAATAGTTAGCTTAATTCGACAAAGCCACTTTCCATTTAAATTCCAAACAGCTCACTACTTCCACCTTTCTTTAATTCAAAACTATAAAATCCCCTATTATTATTAAATTCTTACCAATAATTGTGCGACGTCTAACAACAGTCACTTTCATTATATCTTCCACTTCATGCTCTTTACACTATTTAAATAACCAGGTGGTTATAGTTGCAGGGGCATGAAGCAATGTTGTGTGAGTGTGACTGTGCCGCCCCCTGCCCCTGTAAAAAGGGACTGCGCAAGTGAGTGTGATGAGTGAGTAGCTAAGTCGTACTCTTGGCCTTAGTTGGCGTTACTTCAAAACAAGAGACGGTAATCTCTGATGCATCAGCGAGCTTGTCTATGGCAAGAAAAAACAACAACAGGACGTGTAAACGGTTTTCTATATTTGCAAACTCTAAAATACTAATTAAATTCCCTTTGTATAAAGATTGCTGATTCATGACTCATTAAGCAGCAATTTAACGAGTCATTAATCAGCAACGATTCAATTTAATGGCACGTTAAGTAATTTTGTGCTTTGTTTTTGCAGTTTCTTGTTTAAAGTGCCACGTTTGCAACACTGCCAACAAAGGACAAGAAGACTGCATGGAAATACCTGCCACCATGACCAAGTATCTACAGGAGTGCCGCGGACCTGCAAATGTCACCTGCAGAATTCAAGAGCAGTGGGTCGACTTCGAAGTGACCCATCGTAAGTATTGTGAAACAGTGAAATCTTATGAATTTGTTATATAGATTTGTATCTTTTAATCATCGAATAGAAATCGGAAAGTATCAAAATATGAGGATTTTTTTTATCAAAAATGAATCCACCCATTTTACAAAGCTGGATTTTTGAAAATGGTTTTTATAATTAGAAATTAAAATCAGAATTAATAAGAAACAAGTAATATATGTAAAAAAATTTAAAGTCGATTCCTATTTAGGTCAACAAAGAAAAAAATTATTTTAGTTACTTTTTATTAAATGATTACACTTAATATACACAATTTATCAAAAATTTACTGATTTTCACAAGAACTGAGCTCGCATTCAGGTTTTTATAATTAGAAATTGAAATCAGAATTAATAAGAAACAAGTAATATATATATATGAAAAAAAATGTAAGTCAATTCCTACTTAAGTCAGCAAAGAAAAAAAATATTTTAGTTACTTTTTATCAAATAATTACAATTAATATAAATATTTTATCAAAAAATTATAGATTTCTGAAAGAATTAAACTCGCATTCTTCACCTTCGCGTGAAAAATACTGAAACCCACGCATTTTACCGATTCGGCTACTACCTGTTGTTTTCAATTTACATTACAAACTACTAAAACTCTATTGAAAGTATTAAACATTAATTAAATCTAATTAATGAATTAATATTTGAAATAACATTATTAACATCGAGTGCCATCCAATATAAGTTTAATAAAATGTATTTGAGCTTGAGTGGATGATTAAAAAGAATTTTATTAACGATTGAAAATTTGAACCAGATTTTATATAAAGATAGTGTAAACTAATAGTAGGAATTAAAAAAAAACACGATTAAAAAAAGAGATTTGTTTCTTTTATTTTAAGCTGAATTTAAGAGAAGTTGTTTACTTATGTTCAAAAAAATCGTTTGCGGATTCATTAAAAAAAATCACTTTATGTAGATATTTTTTTATGTTTCAGATTTTAATTTTCATCTTATTTTTTTATTAAAATGTTTAGATATTTATGTATCAGTTTTATATGAACTCTGGAGCGAAATATCTATCCTGACTTTAATTTTTTTTATGTAATAAGTATTAGCTTTGTTTATTTAGAAGATATATTTCTTCTTAGAGTTGATATTTAAATCAGAAAATTGACAGAAAAAAACCGATTAAAGGAAATAAAATTCATTTACTAAAGATTAAATTCAGAGAGATTGTTCGCTTATGATTAAAAAAATCGTTTGCAAATTCTTTAATAATATATTTTTTTATTATTTATACATAGGTTAATTTTAATAAATGCCAAATTTCAACGAAACAATCGAAGCCAACTTTTGAAATTTTAAAATATTGTAAAAGGCGTTTTGGTGAATAATATTTCATAGAGTCACTGTGGAAGAACGTCAAGAGCACACTTAAATTTTAATAAATTAAAACTGATATTGAAATTTTTTTAAAATGATCCAAATTTCACACTTTTATTCTTTAAAGTACATCTACAAGTTTGGTAGTGATAGATCAAAGATAGTGTCGAACTCCGGCACATGCAAAAACATTTTTTATTATTAGTAGGGATAAAAGTTTTGAAGATGCTTTTTATTATCATGTCTGAACAGGATATTGTTTTGGTTAGAAAGGTTTGATGTCCTCGAAACTTATGGGCAAAAAATATTTTTACCTGCTTTTACCGGTATTGCATCATTATTATGTATGCTTTTTTGACAGCAGACACATTTTAAAAAGTTTTAACTGCTTTTAGCTGTATTGCATTATTGTTACGTACGCTTCTTTGAAAGAATATGCGTTTTTAAAAGGTTGACGTAGAGCTATGACATCACAGCTGTTATTTCAACTCAAAATCGGTCAAGCTTCAAAACTTTGTTTGCCAGGTAGAAAAAATGAAAATGAAAATTGAAAAAAAAAAATTAGCATTATATATGTATATAGAGAGAGGAGGAGGATATAGACGGATAGAGAAGTTCCGTGGTTGTTTCAAACCGGTTTAAACTAGTTAATGACTTGAATGAATTAAGGCAAATTATGATTTAAAAATAATAATGTTCTCTGATTCAAAAATAATAATTATAACTTGAAATATGCGAATGAAGATTTCATTTTTATCATTTCGAAATATGATGTTGTTTTTGGGATGAGGTTTTAGGTGTCAACAAAAATCCACAGGTGAAAAATAAAAATTTTATTATCTGCACGAGCACCTTAAAAAATCAGCTTTTAATAACACGTTGCCATCGCATTTATAAAAGCTCCAATTTAAAAAAAATTTAATTACTACAGCAAATAAAACCTAGAAAAATGTCACTTTTAGCACGTGATTATAAAAAATGAAATAAAACAAGGAATGGGAAATTTTTTAAAGCAATTAATGCGGGACAAAAGATTTTTTGGATCGTTTGCAGTGCTAAAGTGACTCATTCGATAAAACCGTTAAAAATGAATAAAAATTATAATTTAACTCGCACGAGCACGTGGCGCTTGGCCGTCCAAGAAATGATGCTCTGACACGATACATTGAAATATGCATAGCAGATTTCATTATCTTTTTATATTATTGATTTATCTTTCGTTCTTCAGAGAGAGCAGAGAAGAGGACCGTTCGACAGTGCGCCTCCACCCCATTCGACTCTTCCAGACCGTGCTACTACCGAGCTGGTTTCGGTGGGAAGACCAACGTCTGCAACTGCCTCGGAGATGGATGTAACGAGGCCACCAGAACGGCCTCCGCTCTGTTCTTGATCATCGGAACCTTCCTTTTCTACAAGTTTCTCATCTAGACGCACGGAGGACGTAATCTACATTTTTTAGCAGCACACACTGATCATATTATGGGTGTACCAAATTGTCTAAGAGGCCCTAAAGCACTAGCGTGTATGTACTGTTCAACATTGGTAATCTGAATTAAATGGGGTTTATTTTGGGTAATTCAATACTGAAACAATATAAAAATAATAGATGCTCATAATCCGATCATACCATGGATGTACCAAATTGTCTAAATGGTCCTAAAGCATTAGCCTGTATGTACTGTACAACGTTGATAATCTAATTAAATGATTCATAATTATATCCTAATTAAATGACTCATAATTATAAAGGCAGTGATTCTGAACTTTTAAACAGATCTTTAATTTTTTATACAAAAATCAAGAGAAGCGAAAACATTATACATTTATACAGAAAACAAGAATAAATGATGTTCTGCATACATCTGTATATTTCTGTGTGTGAAAAGAAAAGAAATTTAAACTATATTTTCTATTTATTTAAATTTTTAATTTACTTTTGTTCCTTTAAAAGCTTTTAAACAGATTATTCCGTTATCATTTAGCTGAGAATTGTAAACTCATACATTAGTTTAATCAACAGTTTTCGTTTCTGCCTTCGCGGATATTTCCGTCTTATATTCCATTCGAAAGTTTGATCTGAAAAGAAATTGTTTTTGCACGGCTTTATTTTCATGTTAAATAAAATAAGAATATCTTTATAGTCTCACAAAAGGAAAAATGCAACCACAATTTAAAAATAGGCGAAATAAAACGATAATAATTTGGAAAATCTAATATCAAAGAATGGTCCGAGTGGTATTAAAATAATTCATTGTTTTTCTAAATTCTCATTGCTTCTGTGCACGTGGCAATATTGAATAATGCGCAAACGATTTGGCAATTTAAATAATTC
Organism: Argiope argentata; assembly: GCA_026289955.1. NCBI lineage: Eukaryota > Metazoa > Arthropoda > Arachnida > Araneae > Araneidae > Argiope > Argiope argentata. The sequence continues at coordinate 803,229 of JAOUZG010022412.1, forward strand.
CGAAATACGCATGCGCAAGATATTTCGTAGCATTTCTCCTTCTGGTAATCAATAGCGTAACAGCATAATTATTTATTTAAAAAATTATTTTTTAAATTTCCATTTGATGCAAGTAAATTCTTGTTAGTAAAATTGTAATTATTTTTTTCTAATTTAATTAAATTCCTAAAATCGTTTAAAAGAAAATGAAAGCTGAATATTCAATATCTGGAATTTTGGTAACTCTTAGATTATTTGTGTATACCTGCATGTATAAGCATAAATTAACTTCATGCATTTTTTAGATCAAATCAATATTTCCGCCAATGAAAAATATTTTCCAGTTTTTTTTTCTTTACTGAAATATACATTTTTCTATTTTTCTTTCTAAAATTATTTTCTAGTAGAAAAGTTTACATTACTTCGTTAAAACTTTTTCCTTTCCTGTTGCACGGATTTTAAATGAAGAAAATCATATGCAGAACTAATTTGATTAGTTTTATATTTAAATATTCCTCCATATATTTGCAATGCATTTTAAATGTTTGTGTTTAGTTCAACTTTGATTGTTTTTATTGACTTGAAAATATTATTTCAATGTATTTATTTATTCCTAACTCTGAAACTGAGCATTTATTAATTTTTTTAAGGTTTTAAAGTTAAATTTAATTATTGAATGCAAAAAACTTCACTGGATGTCTTTTTGTTGTTATTTTTGCCTACAACTATGTTAAACTACCATTTAATTACATTGAATGACATTGCTTTAAAATAGCGCACTAACATAAATCAGAATTGTTATAAAACTCTATACATATCATTTGTATATCTATTATTATATTATTTACATGTGTATAAAATAATAAAAATATACATGTAATTTTTAGCATGTTATTTATTGACATACAAATTTAAATACATCGCTAATAATAAATTTTTAAGAAAAAATAAAGAAAAGTTTTTACGGAAGCATGATGTTTTCTATCGCGAATGATTTTTATAAATAAACTGAATCTTTTGCATTAAGAGGAATAATATTTGTATAGAATGAATAGTACTGAATAGAATTAATTCATGTATTTTTAAATAGGATTTTCAAATAAAAAATTCATAACTATTTTTGTACTGTTTTCAATTAGGAGCAAGGTTCCTTAAAAAAATTTTTTCTCTTCTCCAAATCCAAACTCTTATCATTTGCCTTATTTTGGGCAATTTAAATAATGAAAGAACATAAAAATATTTCTAAAAAAACATATAAAAAAGATAGCTTGTACGGAAAGAATTTTATGTATTATTTCTCAATTCTTTCTGAAAATCTGAAATTTTTTCTGATAGTCTTTTTCTGAAAGAAAAAAATCTGGTAATTATCAACTCTGATAATCATCGATCTTTATAAAACACGAAAGATTTAGATTTTTTTAAAAACAATTTTGTCATAAATGACAATTTTAGAAGGCTTGCTCTTTGTATTTCTTTATACAGTTTAATTTTCTAAAACGTTACTGAAAAACTAAAACTTTATTAGTGCGATTTGCTTCAGTTAACTTTTGTATTATACATTCTATAACTTTCTTATTCTTTAAATACTATATATAAAAGCTATCTAAAAAGATTTATTTATAGAATATATTTATGTGAATGTTCAATCTTTGAGATTGAACTTATCAGCTATTAACCAAAGAAATGTTTCATAAAAAATCTTTTAATGCAAAATATTAACATGATCAAATATTGTTAAGTTTTTAAATTACAGTTGTATATTTTTTTGTACATAAATTTACTGTTATAATGTTTATTATATTTTGAAAATTTTCTAGTATAAAAGTTTTGCTGAAAAATCAGAAATATTTGCATCCTTTTTTTAAATAAACGATAATGATAATACCCAATTTGTTGTTGTTTGTTTTAATTGCACATTAAAAAGTTTTCAATTAATGAATGAGTGGAATAGAGTAAGGATTCTCATACTATATCTCGTATGCTTATAATAATATATTACACCAGTTTCGTTAGTACAATTTTTAAACTACAGATTTAATTGGACGGTAAACTCTATTAGGCATTTTTGTGAATTATTAATTCAAAATTACGAAATTTTTATGCATATTTATTAAAAAATAAATACACTAGTACCCGCATGAAGTTGCCCGTGGCATAGCATCGAAGAAGAAACATTAGCTTTAAACTTAAGTCTAGCCTCTACACGATGAGACACGGACATGTTACGCAACATCAAACAAACATAAAAATGTATTTAGAAATAATGAAAAATAGCTACAGAATAATTTTTGTAGCATATATGTATAGATAAAATATCGTTATAAACTTCTTTTAAACTTTAAATATTATTTTTCTAAGGTGAAATTTTCTAAGATTTAAAATTTTAAAATATTTCAAACGACTCAATTTTTTTTATTTTTTCTATTATTTTTTTATTATTATCTTGCATTTATTTATTTGGAATAAAAGTAGGTCTAATTTTGTAATTCCGGTTAAAATTGAATTTTTGAAAAATATATTTATCCTAAACACATTGTATTTTCATAAGAATTTTGAGTTTTTGCTGAAAAAAATGACTTTAAATGACTTTAAAGAACTCGAAATATGTAATACATACACAATTTCTTTTAATATTTAATCTGAATCGTCGTTTTTCCCAAAATTAAGAAATATGGAACAACTGAAATATATTAAATTTAATTCGAGCATCGTTTTGATAGAATATCATTAAAATATCTATTTTTCTAAACCTTCCAACTATTCATTTTAAAGAACAATGCTTTTTATAATGATATTTAGTAGAATATAAACCTATATTTTGGTGTTAAAACCATAAAAAGAATATTTCACATTTTTGACATTTTCTTTTGCTACATTTAAAGTTCTTTGTTCCCTGAAATGAGTGATAAAAATTACCGTAAAATGACACAATTTTTAGAAAAGACTTTAAATGCATATCCAAAATTAATGTAAACAGTATTTACATTATACCCTATTTGGTTGAATAAATTTTACTCGAAAAATTTAGGTGAATGTTCAAATGAATATGAATAATACATAAAAATACTGACAATTTGTATAATATTTTAATATTTTTTTATAATTTTTTACCAAAAAGTTATCAGGGACTTTTAATAAAAACTGTTTTTCACCAAAAGACTGATAAATTGAAACTGCCATTAAAATATCACACCATTTCAGAAAATGTTATTTTTTACTGTGGTTTAATTTATCTTGAATTTTTAATTAATTGATATTTCATAAAAAGGGATCTTGGTGAACATTTTCACCCTCCAAAGAGTGTATTAATTTTGGCAGCTTTAGATTCACTTCTCACTACTCTGTTCTGTAATATGCCCCATCACACACACACACACACACACATCTATATTGCACTTATGTCCATAAATTAAGGATAATTCAGAGTCACGCGGAAATCAATCTTAAAATACATATATAACCCATATAATGATTCCATGCGTCTTCAAAAATCATATACACATTGCAGGAAGCCTCCAGATGACACCAATAGTTCGTCACAACGACAAGAGTGTAAGAGAGTGATGTATAAGGAATACAGGAAAATAAGTAAGTTTATAAGCCTTTCAGTGCAATAACCGCATATTTAGACACAAAGGACGCATTTCATTGATTTCTTACGTGGTAGAATTATCGACCGTCTGGAATGTGGGCTTATTCGGATGGAAGTATCCAAGGAACATGGAATCACCCAGATTGTCATCTCCAGGCTTTGGCAACGATTCCAAGATGATGATAATGTGAGTAGACGTTACAGCAAAGGTTCTCTCCCCCCCCCCGAGTGCAACACCGAATGAGGATCGGTATTTGGCAATTACTGCCAAAAGATACAGACGGAGCACAGTATCAGACCTGCCATGTCAGCTCTCTTCAGCGCCTGGTACCACAGTTTCAAGGCAGATCTTGTACAGACGCTTAGGGCAGATTGGTCTATATGCTCGCAGGCCTGCCAGATGTGTTTCACTTTCTGCAACTCACTGTCGCTTGCGGTTAACCTGGAGTAGAGAGCATGCATCGTGGACACCGCAACAGTGGACGTGTGTGATGTTTTCCGATTAGTCAGCCACCTCCTACCCCTAATGGCACACAAATATTGTACAATATAGATCAATATTCGCAATATTGTCTAATATTATAGAATATTGTTTAATATCATATAATATAGCCCAGTATTGTACAATATTATGCTACAAGATGAGCTACCTGGGACACGTCTACCGGAAGTCCTGTGAACATTGCTTGATGAATGGTGTAATATTCCTCAAGTTCAGATCGATACTTTAATACTCAGCATGCCTCGGCGCGTTGTTCTAACTGTATTGCATCGTCTGGGAGACAAACTTTGCATTAATCATCACACCATTAGTTTCTTTCTTTCTCTCTCTCTCTCTCTCTCTCTCTCTCTATCTATCTATCTATCTATCTATCTATATATATATATATATATATATATATATATAATTTGTTCAAGGGAGGAAAACATCGGAATTTTTATTAATGATATCCAACACATAGCATCTTTTCTTTTGTCTTTACTTTTTGTTTAATAAATAGATTTTACAAATCAGTCACATTTGTTTTGCTTTTGACTCTTTCTTGCAACATCCTTAATTTATGGACATGAGTGTATTAGAAGTGATTACATGATTTCCTTTTATTGTTGGAAAACTAAGGAAAGATTCTGTTTAATATCTGTGTAGCACACATTAAGGTTAAATAGATTATCTTAGCCGTTACACTTTAAACAACATTATGATGCCATGTGACTTGAATCCTTATGGATGGATTATTTATACAATGTTCAGAACAAGTATAAATATATTTAATTTACTTTACTTAGATGTTTTTCAGAGCTTCAGGGTTAAAAATATTTTTTAATAAAATCATGAACAATAATTTCAGCATAAGAGATTTTACTGAAAGTCTAATATCCTATCCAAGCAGCTGGTAAACAAAGACACTAGTTAAAAATAAATATAGGATACGGTTAAAATGCTTAGAACTGGCTAGATTTGATTTACGCTAAAAATGATTAAATTTAAAACTCGAAAAATAGAAATTAATTGCAGCGAAACAGATTTATTTACCTAAATAGTTAATAAATGGATTCTGATATCGCATCAGAGGCGCCATCTGGTAGTCAATTGAGAAAACATGTTCACATTTCATAATTTTTAAAATAGTAATATCCGTTGGCGGCCAAAAAGGGGAAAATGATTTAAATAAAAGAATTTGACGTTGTAGTAAGCTCATTACTGTTTTTCATTTCTTTTTAAATTATTATTTCTTCTAAAATTATTATTATTAAAGAATTGCAATGGATATGAAATAATAACTAATTAAAAATTCAAAAAGGTGCTGCAAAATGTAGTAATTTCTAAAAATTGTATTCAAATATCCATTCATTTGCCGTTGTAGAATTAAAACTTATTCTTTTCTCTAGATATACAAATTCCAGCTGCTTGTTCTTCTTTTTTTTCCCTCCTTCTTTCTTATGAAGATGATAAATTCCAGCTGCTGAATTCGTCTGTCATTTTAAAAACTCGCTAATTGTAAGATAAATTGTTGTTCTTACTCATTCCAATTTTTACTTTCTCGTATACGAATATACAAAAAGAACGTGCTGAAATAGACAAAAAAATTTGGACAAGATTTTGATGAATCTCCTTGTTTCAAACCTACTTAAATATGAGAAATATATTTTTGAATAATATCCATCTATTTCTAAAAATTCACAAAAAGAAAGAAAAAATTGTTGGTTAGACAACTGAAATTTGGTGTTATTTTATTAGGCAAATCAAAACTACCTTTACCATGTTGGAAGAAATCCATTAAGAGGAAATTTGTTTATTTGGGCACAAGTAAGAATAATTATCACCAAATGAAAAAAAATCTAGATGGATCAAATTTAGTATATTTATTCATATTATATAGATCCGTATCGATTTTCACATATGTTTTCAGTAGTGAGTTAGTAATTGGGAATTAAATATGGAAATATTTCTCATGCTCAAGTTTTAAGTTGCTTCAAACAGACAAAATGATTGTTTTTTTAAATAAATTTTTAAAACAAATACAATACAGAGGGGAAAAATGATAATAATACACCTCTAGCGCCATTTTCCTTTGCTTAACTATCTGTAACAACTATTGGAGGTGGGGAGAAAAATTAAGCACCTTGTTACGCTACGGGTTTTATTACCAAAATTATGGATCTATAAATTTTAAATGATAATTTGACGTCATCATTTAAAATTCATCATTTTTTAATGATTCATCAGCATTTTTATTCATTAAAATTCATCATTTTTATGATTCATCAGCATTTTTATTCATTAAAATTCCTCATTTTTTATGATTCATCAGCATTTTTATTCATTAAAATTCATCATTTTTTAATGATTTATCCGCACTTTTATTCATTAAAATTCATCATTTTATAATGATTGATTATTTGTTGATTTGCTTACATGTACTTATAAAAATGTGATAGTTAAAATAGCTAGATAAATGAAATTTGCTGTACGGTTTTGAACCTGTAAAATAGTAACCAGATTTCGACCCGGGTAGGCAAGAAAAATAATCTTAATTGCATACCCGAATTTTTTTATTATTATTGTACAAAATTTAACACATATTGCAAAGCATTGTATTAATATATTAGCTGCCTTTGATGACCTGTTGGTTTAAAGGCTTAGCTAAAAATTTTAATTTAGTTATGAAATTTTATCCTAGTGGCTTTTTCAGCAAAATATTTTTAAACTTCGAATTTTGATGGATACATAATCCATTCTAATTTTTAATTACTGTCGTTCTGCTCAATTTACTATGCGTTTTTTATTTTCATTCAGTTCCTCTAAAATTCGTAAAAAATGGATATGTTAATGCAACTTTTTAAGAACACAACATTTTATTTTATTTTTCCTAAGATCTTTTTTTTACAACTGTTTACTCCAAAAATATAAACCGTTGCTAAGCAACGACAGAACCAAGCCTTAGAGACTGCACGTTTTTCAAGAGAAAATAGGTTATAATAACAATTAACAGCCAAGATGTTATAAATATAAAAATTACAAAAAATGTTTTATAAACTAATAATATATGCTGCAAGATTTAATAATCATTATTTGAATAAATATTATGAAGAAGTTACACTTTTCTAATTAATATTTTGATATTATTAAAATTTTCGTTACATTGCTATTTTCATCTTTTAGCTATGTAATCAACTCTCTAATCTTGTGTAATATAAATTTTAGTATTTTCCTTCG
>JAOUZG010022412.1:810917-822744 GCA_026289955.1 Argiope argentata
TATTCCCAGGATTAAATAATAATTCTGCTGAAATCTACTTTGTCAAAAATGATTTGTTTTAAGAATGTTATAGTAATTTTGATTGGAAAGTAAAAGTGAAAAAATAACTGTAACTTTAATAGGGACTTTTATCAATAAATTCCATGTTCTTCCAGAATTTTTTCGATTTTGTATTATTGTTCGTGATAGGTTTAATATTCGTTCAGAATTCTAGCGATTCTGAACGAAATGAATTTTTTCCAAATTCTTTCTAGATTAAGTAAAAATAATGCTGAAGTATAATTTGTCAAAAAGGATTTGTGTTAAGAATAATATAATAATTCTGATTGGAAAGTAAAAGTGAAAAAATAGCCGTGGAATATTATCTTTCCGATAATACCAATTTTATCATTTCAGAACATGATGTTCTTTTTGGGATGAGGTTTTTGGAGTCAACAAAAATCTGTAGACGCAAAATAAAAATTTTAATATCTGCACGAGCATCTGAAAAATCAGCTTTTAATATTCCATTTACAAAAGCCCTGAAAAAAAAAGTTATTGACTACAGCAAATAAAAACGTAGAAAAATGTCATTTTGAGCACAAGATTATATGAGATGAAATAAATAAGAAATGTGACATATTTTTTAAACAATCAATGCGAAATAAAGTTTTTTTCCGAATCTTTTGCAATACTAAAGTGACTCATTCAATGAAACAATTACAATGAATGAAAATATAATTTAACTCGCACGAGCACGTGGTGCTGGGCCGTTCAAGAAATGATGTTCTGACATGATGCATTGAAAGATGCATAGCAGATTTCATTTTAATCTTTATTTTTTATTTAAGTATAAAAAATGGTACCGTTGAAAAGATAATATTTGAATTTTAAGAAAATATAAAAATCCTTTTTCTGTTGTTACAATTTAGGAAGACATTCCGGGACATTTAATAAAAATTTTAAAATAATCCCGCTGAAATGTACATTTCTATGCTTTGAAGAATTGGTGTACCAGCTTTTGTAACTCTAGATCAGATAATCTAGTCTGTACAGAGCCAACACACACACATGCATTTTTATTATAAGTAAGAATAAAGAAAGAGAGAACTGTAACAAGCAGGGCAGACTATCGGCGTTATCAGGCTTTAAACAGCTTCATTTAGTAAAAGAGTTAATCCCAAGCATAATTTTGCGTCGTTTTTGACTTGATTAAATGCTGGCGCCTAATCCTTATCAGAATCCTTATCGCCAGAATTTAGCCAAGGTGAAGTTTGGTTCTGAATGCATAAGAAAAATTCCACAAAATTTGATCTGAAAAAGACGGACAACTGCCCTGGAGTTCAGAATTGGTCTTAATCGGTGAAGATTAATGAATTTTACGATAATTGCTTTTCGATCTTCTATATAAATTTGCTTTTTCGTTTAGTTATGCTTCATAGTTTTCCTCAATGAATGAAGATAATTTCAGAGAGTTTGTTTCCCTCATTACATCAGATTGTAAAATGCAGACAATAATTCTGGGATTTAGAAGATTTGATCAAATGATCGGGGAAGAATATTGAATTCTACGCTATTTTCATTTTCGGGCTATTATCTATACTACTATTATAAATGTGAAAGTTTGGATGGATGGATGGATGATGAGGTTCAATCACGCCAGAACGGCTGAAGGGAATAGGATGAAATTTAGCACAGAGATAGATTATAGTCTACAGAAGAACATGGGCTAATTTTAATTCCGGTTCATTGAGTGGTTAATTTTTTATTAATTAAAAACTAACTTTTCCGCCCAAAAATCTGAAAACATCTGCCTGAGCTTTTTCAATCGTTTGTTTTTATTTTTCTATTTCCGGTGTTCTTTTAATATTATCTTAATGGAATTCTTTGTAATTTACTGTAGGATTTCCCGACAGAAAGCCTTTTTCAACAGAACAAAAAACTTTAAAAAAATGTAATCGTTTGTTTTTATTTTTCTGTTTTCGTTTTTCATTTTAATATTATCTTAATATTCTGAAGGAAGATTTATTAAATTTTTTTCTTACGCTGTTCTTGTGTTAATATAATTCGATATTTCCTGTTCATTTCTCTTGTTTTTTTTTCTTGCTCTACATATTACTTTTGCCTATTTTCATCATTTTCGATCAAATTTTTAAAAGAACCTTTATAGTTTCATGTACATAGCTTTTAAGCAGTTTTTTCCCCCACCTTAATGATATTAGACGTAACATGTTACGGTTATTTCAAAGTATTCTGCTTATTTTCGCAGTGTATGATAAATTTAAAATTAAACATTGTTAATTAATAGATCTTTTGATTCCCCCAGAATTGCTTTTGAATAAAAATTAAATAGATGAATTGAAATTAAAATTTTCTAATCTGCATTGCGTTACCCCAACTGGTACTTAAAATTCACGTCTTTGAGTTCCACCAATTGACGTTGAAAATTTGTGCATGCATACGGTTTTGATAACATTTAAAAATGAGATTGGACTGTCCGTTCTCACGTATACACATCAAAATTTCCACGCGTACGAAGCTAGTGTAGACATACTTCGATCGTGCTTTATTACTTTGTTCGTAGGAAGAAAAAAAAAAAAAAGAATGGGCAGAAAATTGGCGAATTATCGCATTTTGGGCATCAATTTTCCCTTTTAGGGCTCGTAAAAAATAATGCTAAAGGTTGCCATATTTGGCGATTTATCGCCAAAAAATCATTTAAAGATAGAAATGTTATTTGTAATTCAAAAATTTAAGTTAATGGCAACGTTTTTTTTTTGTTGTTGTTAAAATGTTTTTATTGTGTGAGAATATAATGTTTTTTTTGTTTTGTTTTGATGTTTTCGAAGCCTCAAAATGAACGGCAAGAAAATTGGCTCTTTACCGCTTTTGGGGCATCATTTTGCTACTTTTAGGGTTATTAGAAATTAGTAAAGATGGTTGTCACATTTGGCGACTTATCACCAACAAAATATTAAAACTTGGCATGAGTGTTCGTCATGCAATCAATTCTCTATATGTCGTCACATGGGTATTCTAATAGTCACATTATTGTTTTAAATCTTATAAATTAGTTAATTACTTAAATTAATGAAGATAAACAATACTCTAAAAATTATAATGTGAAATGTACCCTAAAAATTATAATGATTACATGATAACATGAAAATTGAAATATCAGATTTCAATTTATTTATTTCTGATGGTTTGAGTATTATAAACTTATTTCCATGGATTAAAATTTTAAATTATATACATAAATGGCAACATTGAATGTAGTGGAAAAGTATTTAATCCACTTAAAGTCTTAAGTTCAATGTTATTCTTTTTTTTTGGCGTGAACTTAAATTAATTAATTCAATGTCTTAAAAATAATAATGCTCTCACATGGTGACATGAAATTTGTGATAGCAGATTTAAATTTTTCTATGCTTTTTTTATACATAATACGTTGCATTTCTATTTCAATGCTATTTCTATTCAATGAATTACATTTTCAGCTATTGCATTTCTTTTATTTTGAAATTATGTAGGTAGGTCTTCAGACTCTTTATCGAAAATTAAAATTTTTTTAATTTAAAGAGCATGAATCATCATCTACGTACCCTTTCCAACTGAAAGACAGTGCACAGTATGATAATATATTTAAATTTATTATATTTTACAAAGATAAATCGAATAAACATTATGTACAAAGAGAATGTAAGATACATCTTTAAAATCAAACAACAGGTGGCAATAGATCTAGCATCTAACATCAGAAATATCACGTGGATGATCCAACTCTTAAAAGTTTACTGTCAGTGCTTCTGACTTTCATATTCAACAAAAACTCAAACAGACAGAAAAGAATGTGCGCTGCTTTTGATCTGGAAGCAGGGACATCATTCGAATGTCGACGAAGCTCAGATGACGAAGGCCACGTTTTCTGATTCGTCGTCCCATGTCTGATAGGCGGGGATGGTGCCGGTTTCGTAACGGATCGTGCTGCAGGCTGCCATGTAGGTATTGCGCATCAGCATGGCGACGGTCATGGGGCCGACCCCTCCAGGCACTGGGGTGATGTAACTGGCCTTTTCTATGACCCCTAGAAAGAAAGAACGAATGCATAAGCAACTTTCCAACAATATAATAGGGAGGGTCAAAAGGTAAAGTGACATTTGAGGAAATGCGCACTTATTCTAATGATAGAAAACTGAAACCAATATTATTTTTCTACGTTTCAGGTTTGGACTACAATGCTAATGTCTCAGAACTTTGAATCTCAACCAGGGCCCGACTTAGCCTAATTGGGCCCCTGGGCATAAACTTCTTTGGGACCCCCTTCTGTCTTCTTTTGTTTTTTAAAATCAATGTTAAAAAAAAGTTCATTAGAAAAAGGAAGCTTGAAATAAACTTTCTATTCGATTTGGGGCCCCTTCTGATGTGGGGGCCCGGGGCAACTGCCCCGTATGCCACTTCCTTAGTCAGGTTTTGATCTCAACTCCTTTGTTGTTTCAGAATGTGGTCGAGTCTTATTTTGCTGCATAATGCTGAATCATGACTGATATTTAAATATCGGTGATTTCTTTTACTTTGATTCGCGTGTTTTGCATTACCATACTAACGATTCAAATTGCAATCAGTGGTTCACGTCGGCAGCCTATCCGATCTCGGGTCATCATATAAAGAAGTTCTTTCGCGTTTGAAGCGCTCTATCCATTCGTAGATCTTGCTTCGTGATGAATAGTTGTAACTATGCTGCACTTGCATTTGATGAATAATTCAAAATGGGAAAATAAATCAGCCAGGGCTGATTTCAATAAGAGGAATTCATAAAATACAATTTCTAAGGAATACAACATTTTGGCTTCGGTTCGTTTTGATGATTATTGTGGTTTAAAAAAACCAGAAGATAAAATGAAACCTGATTTCAAGGGATTGAAAAAATAATTACTTTCAAAGTGCGGATCATGGAAATTACTTTTTTTTATAACTTTGCATTATGCTGGCTAAAGAAATGACTGCGCCTTTACCATCAATCCTTCACTACAAAACAAGCAAAATTAATAAATTTGGCATGTTGTAGAGACATCGAATATATATATACCATGGTTAATATAAAGAATTGAAAAATGGATACTCAATCCTCCCTTCATTCCGGAAAAATTAACACTAAAACGAGTCGTATTAAGTAAAACCAGAAAGCCAATAGCAGAAAAAACGTTTTTTTAAGCGGCAGATAATCAAAAAGTCGAACCTGTGCATGAATTTAAAGTCAAACTCTGGAATGAAATTTTTTTCTTTTTCTTAGGTCCTAGCTTTCAACTATTTCGATATTTGTAACACAATAATTGTATAAATAAGACAACTAGGAAATTAAGTAAAAAATCCGCTCCTCACCGTCAAAGTCCACATCCCCAACCAGCTTGGATTTTCCTGTGACTGGGTCCTTAATCCGACTGATTCCAACATCAATGACGGCCACCCCCTCTTTCACCATGTCCGCCGTGATGAGGTGGGGGATGCCGGTGGCCACGACCAATATATCGGCCATTTTTGTGAACTCCACGAGTTGTTGAGCAGGCGTGTGTCGATGGCAGACTGTCACAGTAGCGTCACCTATAAAGCAAAATATTTTCATAAATGGAATTTCAACTGCACCTGTATCTTACAAATATTACATAGATGACCCTTTGATATTTTTGGGGGAGGGGTGTTCTGATAATGTGCTAACAGCAAATTCTCAATCATAATTAATTCGTATAACAGCTAGGGGCAGCGGTGGCCTGGTAGTGAGGTCTTGGCTAGGGAGTTGTAGGGTTTCAGGTTCCAGACCCGATTCCACCAAAGATCCGACGTATAAGGAAGTCTGTTGCGCGTTAAATCTGTCAGGCCAAACGACCTCACGCTGGTGTCGTGCGGAAAGGGAGTGACAGTTTAGGTGTCATCCTCACCATCTGTCCGTGGTTCAAAATTACTAAATTCATCCCAAAATAACACTAGTGTTGCTTTACAACGGGACGTTAATATGGTACTTACGTACTATACCGTCCAACTTTACCGCCAAATTTGAAGTCGTCGCCAATGAGTTGCGAAACCACCAATTATAGCAATCAGGCAATGGTGTAATCCGTTGATCTTTATCGCCAAATTCTAATCTATCGCCAATGAGTTACTAAACCGTTGGCGATCGTTGGCGAAGACGGTATAATGTGTTGGTACCATTAATGTAGCCAAACTGAACAAATACGTATAATATCTGAACCTATTCTGCCATCCAGAAGAGTTCGAAAATGCATGCACTATTTTTTTATTGACTATATTATGAATCCAATGTCGAAGCGAGCCATATTGCAGAAATACATAAGAAATAACGATGTTTCATCAGCTATCCAAAACAATTGAGAAATAATATGTTTATATATTTTCTTTATCGAGTAACCCATAATAAGAACAATCTGGAGCTAGCAAACAATGATAATAAACACAAAACTGCTTACATTTTGTATTGCGCTTTTAATAACATCTTACGTAAAGAAATGGCGCATTTTGACAGGTCTACAACTTAATTGAAAAAAATCATTAATTTTCTTTAAATTATAATGTCTTTTTCATATATATTTTCGTATACACAGTATAGTAATCATCATAAAATTCGAACACGAGATTTTGTTGAATCTCCACGTTTTAGACCTCTCTGAGCTCTAAAAACGGTTTAATACAGTTCAACTTTATCACCAAATTTGAAGTCATCGCCAATGAGCTGCTAAACCACCAATTATGGCAATCTGGCAATGGTGAAATCCGTTGATCTTTATCGCCAAATTCAAATCCGTCGCCAATGAGTTACTAAACCGTTGGTTATCGTTGGCGAAGGCGGTATAATACGTAATGTCAATCTGGTAATACTAACGGTAATACGAAAATGTCTGTCTGTCTGGGACAAAGAACTCAAAAATTCTTTGATTACTTTTACACTAAATGAGTAGATTTTTATCAAATTTTGAGTGAAGTCTGTTCGAATATAAACTAACACGATATCAACAAAACACAAAGAGCGAAATTGTTTAAATTCGGCACAGAATTAGATCTATAATGTGGAAATCTACAAACTTTTGAATCAAATCCAACAAAAAGTTAATCGTCTGTCGATCAAAAACATGGAAACGTGGTAACTCAAAAATGCAATGATTTAAATATATCAAATTCGGTATAGTATTACGTGATAATAATTGCTGTTTTGTGTTAAAAGGTTAATTCCATCAGATATGAAAAACGTGTCTAAAATTCTATTTTCAGGCACTAATTACTTCATACCAGGATTAATCACTAAAAAACTCATCTTGGATGAAACGATGGATTCAGTAAAAATGCCAATTCACGCCAAACAGCGATATTTCGAACAAATGTACGACAATACCATGCCAATCATTCCCTGGGATAGCGAAATTTTTAATCAAATGTTATTTACAAGCATTCGTTTGAAATTTTAATCGTTTGCATTCTGACAGAGATTAAAATACATTTTTTAAGAAATAAAATTTCCAAGTTAAATTGTGCATGTAACAAAAAACAACAACTTTAACTTAAATAAAAAATACATAAAAGAGTATAGCTAAAATTGTCATTCAGTTAAAATACGCAATATCAGTATTTCATTATATGGAACAATTCAGAATTAAATTTTCTTTTATAAACATTTTTTGTTTCAAAAATTAACAAAAAAGGATAAATTATAATTCCATTAAATTAATTCACTTTTATTTTTGTTAAAAATACAATCAAACTGCTTTTATGCGTTTCTTTTTTCTCCGACTTTTTTAATGCAGTATATGAATTCCAATGGTTTAGGCATTATAACACCGTTGTAATGGTTTTTATTACTTTACAGGTGCACATCAATACAATTTATATGGTATACAATGTATGTACATGTCACGTCAACTAATTCCAGTATTCCAAAATAAAATAAATATACCAAAAATAAATCAACTGTAATATTCTTAAGTGATGAAAATGATTTTGAACTAGTCCATTACAAAAAGATGTGCTTTTTGGGTTACGACACGTAGTACTGAATCTAATGCATTTTGAAAATTTATCCATGTTTAAATTGAAAATTAAATTTTAAAAAAGATTAAAATGGAATCTGCTATGCATATTTCAATGTATCCTATCAGAACATCATTTCTTGAACGGCCCTGCACCGCGTGTTCACGCGAGTTAAATTATTTTTTTATTCATTTTAATGGTTTCATCGAATGAGTCACTTTAGTACTGCAAACGATCGAAAAAACTTTGTCTCGCATTGATTGTTTAAAAAAATAACGCATCTCCAGTTTATTTCATTTCGTATAATAACGTGCTCAAAATGATATTTTTCTAGGTTTTATTTGCTGTAGTCATTAACTTTCTTTTTATAATCAGTGCTTTTGTAAATGCAATGGCAACGCGTTGTTAAAAGCTGATATTTTGAGATGCTTGAGCAGATAATACTATTTTTATTTTTCGCCTACGGATTTTTGTTGACATCACAAACATCATTTCCAGAATAACATCATGTTCTGACATGATAAAATTGTTTCCATATGTAATTTAACTACTTATTTTATTTGGAATGCCCTTTCTCATTATTTCACGAAACTTCAGATTTTCTAAGTTCGACATTTTTCCATCAATGCCCTTTTACTGCATAATTTTTTCAAAAAATATGCTGTAATAAATTATTTGTTAAAGATAATTATTTGTTCTTTATTTGCGGTTTCTTTTACGCAGTTTTTACCTACCGCACAAAAACAGGTTTGACTATATACTCTACTAAAAATCATCTAACGACAAACTAATTAGCTTTCTACGTTTCATTAAAATAAAAACTTACAGAAAATCAGAATTAAAAACTGTTTTAAGAAATTTATCCGTTAAATTAAAAAAATCTATCTTAAAAACTACAACAATAATCACAAGCATTAAAACTACCCGCTTGTTTATAAAAATATTTAGGAAACATCTGTTCTCTCACCAGCTTGAGTTTCGCCAATTCCATCTGCGTGCAGAAGCATAGCCATGGGCATGCCGACATTTTTGGATCGCCCGCAAACTACCGCATTCTTGCCGAAAGTTTCGATTCCTGAAAAGAATTCCCATGAAATAATTAAAATAATAATGATAATAACATTAAAACGTATAGCAACTAATTTTGCATAGACATAATTTGAAAGGTGAAAATGTTAATTCGGAGTGATTTTTGAAATCCCAGCACATTCTGAATATTTTAATTAAAGAAAAATTAAATGATAATTTGGCACAAAAAAAGTCTTTAAATTATTATACACAGCTGATTTTTCAACATTTTAAAAGGAAATTTTTTGAAGGCATCAATTTAGTTGTCAAACAAGTTTCTCTCAACATTTGAGTATTTTTTAAATCAAATTTTAAATCAGAGATATCATTATTTCAATGAAATTAGTCTGTTTTATTATTTTATTAAAGATTTATTGTGGGGTTTGGTTGGTGGATTTTATTGTGGGGTTTTGTTCTACAGTTAAAATTTTGGAACAAGCAAACGTTTTAAAACACGTTGTAATGTCATGTAATGTGATTCTATAGCGATATAATAAATAACATTAAATATTAAAATCTTGTTTAAAAAACAGAACTTTAATAAATGTTACAACTTGATTCTTAAAAATATAGTATTAAGCCAATCATTTTTATCACTACACATGAAAGACTATTTTAATGAAATAAATTAGCATTTCAGAAAAAACATCTGATCGGCAAACGCTGCTAGTAAGGAAATTTAATGCTTTTGCTCTTGGTATCTTGTTACTCAAATTAAATAGTAATTAGGACTATCTAATTTCAAAATATGTGAAAACCTGGATGATTGAATAGACTTTAAATGTAGAAAAAAGCTTAAATTCTCGAAATAAAGTTTAAAACAAGCCAAAAGCACAGAAATCAGTAAATAATGTGCAATTTGCATGAAAGAAAAAAGCATTTCAATTAACCAAATTTTGTGCGAAGGTTTTTTTCCTATGTATTTATTAAAATTACAAATATTACTTAAAATATGGAAAAATTTGTATGTTGGAGGTTTCCTAAATCGGGAATTCAGATAAATGAGATTATATTATTTAACTTTATCTGCATACATTAAACTTTAAAATTATTTTCATGTTCCCTACGAAATTTCAAACTACTAAAAAGACATTCTTCAAATTTTTCATAATGAAAAACATAGCAAAAATTTTAATGAATGTGTCATGGCAATTAATTCTATCATTATTTATTTTTTTAAGAATTATGCTACCTCTGCGCATATGCAGTATTTCATCAGCTCTCAATATAGCGGAGTCAACGATTTGTTAAATAAACGGAATTCAGAACAGTAGAAACATAAAAACAATCAGATATTTAAATAAATTTTATTTTTCTTTACTATACTGGAAAAAGTTTAACAAAATTGATTTAAA
Source organism: Argiope argentata (assembly GCA_026289955.1). Lineage (NCBI taxonomy): Eukaryota > Metazoa > Arthropoda > Arachnida > Araneae > Araneidae > Argiope > Argiope argentata. The sequence goes on from JAOUZG010022412.1 coordinate 821,354, forward strand.
GATTTTCTATAGAAAATTGATTCAAAACGACTTCCTGCTTTTAACAGTGGATGAAAATTGAAATTCCCTGTTAAAATGGCTGCTTTTATATCACAAGTTGTAAACATCTATTTAATTTACCTCTCATGCTGTTTAACTAAAAAAATATAATACGTCTTGATTTCCATGGCAACAACAATTAAAACGACGCCAAGAATACCTCCCGACTAGAATTATCTCCATTCAATATGGTTGTATGGTTGCTCTTAGTTTCCTACTTTTGGCTGTTTTTTTATGTGATTTGGCACTTTATCGCGGTTAGTGCGAAACCAAGTTGTGCCAAAATTATTTATTAAAAATTCTGAATATTTCATGGGGAAAATAGTTTTCAACTATTTTCTAAAAATAGTTTGCTTTAATGAATAAACTTTTCAGAAAATTCTTTGGATCAACAGATTACTTAATTTTAATTGAAAATAAAGTTGCAAACTATATCGCGTTAGTATACTTACAAGATTTTATCGATTTTTAATTAAAAATTTAATTATAACTATGAAAAGCTTTTTTTAGTGAGCAATTATTAATTTAAAAATTATTATGTGCCAAATTTGACAATTCTATATTCAACAATCTGCATTGAATAATGTTTTCATGTATTTTTCCATCATGAATAATGCATGTCTCATTTTACAGAAATACTCAAATTATGAATATTATCATGTTTAAAATTGCGAAATCCTCTTTCACTTATTAGGACATTTAAATAAAGAAGTGATCTTTGAAGTACTCGCAAATGCTGCATTATCACGTGAATTGACAGTGTTATTATTATTTTTCTTTCTCAAACGACTGCTCTTTCACGAGATAACTGTTTATACAGCTGATCTCAGTGCGAGCGATTTCCACATGTCACTTCTTTTACGTACAAAATGGCTTACATCTGATATTTGATGAAATCCATATTCATCATTCTCTCTATTTGATTTAACATTATTGATTTATTTGAGATTCGCTACTCGAAGACGTAAGTCATGATGCTGTTAAACATATACATGTAAACGTCTGAGTCCACATGAAACATCATTTGTTTGTTAGTTGCTAGAATTTTAAGACAATAAAGGAATTTAAATGTTGATGCAATTGAATCCTGATACATTTTAGTTGCGTTTTATTTGCATCCTGATACATTTAGTTTAGGAACTAGCATTCTTCACTTTCACGTGCAAAATATTAAAATCCTTGCATTTTAAAGATTAAGCTATTGCCTGTTGATTTTAATTTTCATTACGAACTGCTAAAACAATATTTAAAATATCAAAAAATAATTAAATTTAATTAATGAACTATAATGTTTGAAAAATTATATTACCATCGAATACCATCCATTACAAGTTTTAAAAAATGTATTTGAA